>JAEANM010017791.1:0-12846 GCA_017656035.1 Myanophis thanlyinensis | reverse complement strand
ACCAGATGCCCTGGCTTCTCCCAAGCATTTCTTTGCTTGGTATTTGTGGAAGAGCCACAATCAAGGGGCTAAAGAGCTGCATGAGCTGCATTTTGCTGATCCCTGTTCTAGACCAATGTAGCTTAAGATTATCATTATAAAGACAGTAAGATCACTTTTGTGTCAAAGCCTTAGCATAAATGAAAAGCACATTGTTTTTGTTGATGCTGAAATTATATAAGTCGGTTAAATAGGTAAAAAGGCTTTTGTTTGATATTGTATTAGACCAGTAGATCTCAGCCTGTGGTCTGCAGATTCCTGGGGGGGAGGCTATGATGCCATCACACAGGGTCCATGAAGCCTTGAAGAAATGTTATGATTTAAATCTTCAGTTAACTCTTATGGGTCTGGGGTCCATAGACACAAAAAGTATTTAAAGATAACCTATGGTGAAGAAAAGGTTGAGAACCATTGGCACACATAATTCTCCAGCTTACAACCATTTTCTTAGTGGCTATTAAAAGTTATGACAGAGCCCCTCCTGCCATATATTCTAATGCCTTTTAATGTCTCTACACTGCATTGCTCGTTCCTGGAAGTGGGTGCCATTTTTGGAGTGGCTGTAATGAGTTGTGGCTACTTTGAAAATGGCACCCACTGACAGATGTGGCTTAGGGATATGAATGTTTCCATCTATCTTCAGGAATGCCTTCTTCCCCATGGGTTCTTCCAAAGATAAGTGAGTGATTAGAAGTGAGGGGAGAGGATATTGTAGGAGCTGCTGGGGAGAGAAGTAGGCCCAAGGCCTGGAGGAATCCCAATGGGAAGGAAGAGAGTGCCTCAGGGGGTGGAGGAAGCCATGGAGGGCAGGTGAGTCTGAGCCTATGCTAGTCTTTCCAGGGCCTACCATATCGCAGACATAGCCTGAACTCAATTTAATAGTCATTTAACCATCACAGCAAAGCAAGCAGAGGTAAAGATCATTAAGCGAGGCAATCAAATATCACCTTGTTTAATGACTGTAATAATTTGCAATTGCAATGGACAAGCTTCATTACAGTCATAAACTGAGGAGTATCTGTATTCTCATCTGTGCCAGATGAATTTGGATTGGACAATGCTTAAAAAGGCCTATGATATTCTGCCAATAATACACCCACATACTGAACATTTTTTCCCCACAGTAAAGAAAGTATTTATTGCATTAGTAAAGCTATAACCAGGGCAACCCTAAGCATTTTGCAAACTGCACATTATATCTAGAGAATGAAAAGTGAAACCTTACTGTTCAGATAGTCCAGACACATAATACACAATTCAAAAATGATCCAATTAGCCAAGGTCCAAAGTTCAGTCAGGTAATCCAAAACAGCATACAGAAAAAAAAAAAAACAATACAAGCATAAATAGATAAGGTGAATGTTAATTGCCACAAAGCTTTATTGTAAATAGTTCCTACTAGCAGTTTTACCTTACTTATCTTGGGACTTTAAAGCAGATGGTTCAGCCTACACCTGTGTTTCCATTACCAGACTACCAGATCTGGGCTATAAAGCAATAACCAGTTTGGTTGATTCGAATTCTTTGTGATCTATTAGGTCAAGGGTCAGCAAACGTTTTCTGTAAAGATCCAGATACTGTAACTCTGTGTCTCTGGTAGGTTATCTGCCAATGAATGGGGCAGTCACTGGATGATGGAGGCACACTATCAAGAAGGCCGCTAATAGGCTATCGCCACCAACAAAGATATTCCATCCTTTCTTTTTTCCCCTTACCTCCCCCAAATCCTGGTTGAAGTTCAGACCAGACAATCTACTGCCTGCCCACTTATTCTTAGCTTGCAAGCTGTACAAACACAGATGATGCTCCAGTTTTGGTCTGCAAGCTAAAGACCCACTTTAGCCCTGCACTAGATTACTACTAGATAGTAGCAAGAGATATTCTTAAATTCTTTACTCGTTTTTAGTCTCTCTATATAAACAACAATAAAATGGATATTCTCTCACATTTGCATTCCTCTGCTATAATTATTGTTTAGGCATAGAAAAGAAAGGGATTAGCCAGTGGTGTGCTTTTTTATCTCTAATAATTAATCCATGAAACAATTTTGTAAATTTTTAAATCTGTATTTTGAAGTTCTGTCTTTTGCCTCATTCTTGTTATCTCCATTTTAAAAGAAGTGCAGAGGGAATATTTCAAAAAATTATTCAGATGAAAGCTATCCAGGTGACTTTTTCAAGGTTACCTGAAGTATACATTTTTCATTTATATCATGCAAAAGATTAAAAAACAAAAATACAGTTAATTTCTTTCAGATCTTTGCCATTATAGCCTACAATGTGTTGTTTTAACTGAAATTTTAATTGATCCAAATTCAGTGACGTGCCCTTAGATCTCATATTCAGATTGAATCTTCTCACCATAAGGGGTCTTGAATTTGAATTCAGTATCTGCCTTTCTTCTCTATCTCTACTCTAAGGTCTTTGTCCCCAGCTTCAATCTCACATCTATGTAAAAAAAAAGTTTTATAAAGCTATTGTCATGATAAAGAAGGAATAGGCAATGCTGACACACACAAATGAACCATGAATGTTGAAATATCCATATTATGAAGTTCTGCACCTGAGTAATCTTAACATCACTGAGGTCATATACAACTGAAGTGCTGATTGTGCTTAAATGTATTCACTTACTAGACATTTATTGCCTCCTAATTTACTGCTTATATTTCTCACCAAGTTGACATCCCTCAAAACCTGGGTCTATTGTCAATAAACTGGTTCTCTTTTTATCTGTCTGCCCCTGCTGAGATAGGAATTTGAATGAATTATACCTCAAGAAGGCTGTCAGCCTTCTTTTCATGCTGCAGGATTTTGCTGTACTGGGGCTACTGTGTCAACCTGTTTTGTTTAAGGGTTTTGTATTTTTCCCAAGCAATTATACTAAAAAAAAAGGTTAGGTCTATTTTCTACTCTATAAACTAGCAGTCCTGCTGAGCATCTTTTATATTAAAGCTTTGATTAAAACAGACAATTTCCCTGTTTTAAAAAATTGTATTTTTTTCTTTTTTCAATTAGCAGAGTTTTAAAAAAGTAATCTGCAAGGATTTTAGATTGGGCTGTATATGTCAAGGCATTGTTTTTATATTTGTTATAAATTTGCATGTAAAAAACATACCTTTTAGCTGATCTATACATGTCATGCTTTGGAAACTTTGAAAGACACTTGTAATTTTGTATGGGTAATCCAATAGACCAATTGTGATTAAAAATATTTTCCTCTATAGAATAGTGAACCTTGCTTGTCAGCACATCTCTTGTTTCCTCTTCATCTAATAAGCTAGCTAGGCCAGTGCTGCAAAAGGACATTATAATATTAACAATGCTGCTGGAAAGCTCTCTGCTTTAGAATGAATTAACTTTCGCTGCAGTGCAGAAAAACACCCAGTAAAATGGCTTTAGCTCTGAATAGTAAATTTAACCCCTTAGTTGCATTATTGTAATATCTATCCCTCAACAGTACTTATCAATCCAACTATTTAATAATAAAAAATTGTAGAATAAAAAGAGCTATAGAAAATTTTCTTATTTTTAAAAATGTTCTTGGTATCAGAGAGGTTTTAAACAGAGATGATTATTTGAAAATTTGCACAGATACAGTTCCCCAGAGTTCTGAATCCAAATACTCTCTTCTTTGAAATACTTTTCTCTGAAATTGTTTTTTAGTTTTTTTATATCATGTGGCAGGGAAAGATTAACAGAATTCACACAAGAATATAGATATAAAAAGCAAAGCAGAAGATAAATAATTACTAATAAAATACAAATAATAGGATGAAAAAAATCCTTTTGGTAACAATCCCTTTCCATTTACTTCCCCATCATTAACTACTACCTAAACATTTGTGCTGTACTTGAAATGTAAGCACTGAAGGTTATTGAGAGTGTCTATTTAAGTAATTTCATCTATTATTTTTATTGTTCTCACAATTCTTTTCCTAAGACCCATATTCCAAATGTCTGAAGTTATCGTGCTTTGTGATGTGTCATAGATAAGGGAGGTATTTCTGTTTGAATATTAGTCTTTTATTATGACAATGTATTGTCATTTTTGCCACAGCAAAACTCCAATTTTGGCCTTCCAATTTTGTATCAACTACAACTTTCAATTTTACAAGGTTGTGCCAGGTTTGTTTTTGTAGCTGTCAACAAATACCATACTAAATTGTGATACTTTTCATTTATGTTTTCTGGAATTATTCCCAATTAAAATATTTATGGTTACAGTTCAAAATTTATTTTTCAAATATTCTGAATTTTTGGGGATATATATTTTTCCAATTTATGGCCACCATACGTTCCTTCATTATTGTAACATTTCCAACATTTGTTATATGATTTGTTTATCTTGGCAATCATTATGGTGATGCATCTGTAGAATATTTTATAGCATTTTTCTCTCAAAGTATACATTGGAATATTTTTTTTATTTTCCATATTTTTTTTTCAATTGTTCCTCTGTAATTACTTCTTTCAAGTACTTCTTTGCATTTATTTTAAGCTCTCTATCTTGCACACACTCACACATATACACATACATACTTATTTTGTTCTACCTCAATATCGGATTCTATAATCTGAATCTTTTTACCAGATGCTGGCACATCTGAGAGTCTGGTACTTAGGTATCTGACTTATTATTCTACTTTAATGTTTATTCTGTGCAATATATGCATTAAGAAGAAATGGGGCATTCTGACACTGTGTCAGAATTATTTATCAATTGAATCTGCAATTCTAAGGCTAAAGGTTTAGGTTAAAATAGTTATTTTATTTAGTATTTTAATTTCCATGTATTTAGTGCTCAGTGGGCCAGGGAGCCAAAAAAGTATAAAACAACAGCAGAAATACAACTTTAAAGTTCTGGTTGATGTGGAGAGTCTCAACTCCTTTCCAGAAGACAAAAAGGTTAGGAAGATAGGGAACCCATGGGAATTGTACTGTGAGAAATACAGGTAAAAGTCTTTTACCATACATACAAAAAGTACCAGTAGACCTGTGAAACAGGGGCAAATTTAAGAAGCTCTCCTCTTGATTTTAGTCCCAGGCAGGCCATTTAAGCCCTTAAAGATTTTAGTAATTAAAACCAACAACTTGAACTGTGATCAGAAAGCAACTAGCAATCAGTATTTCAACATGGTCAAAATAAGATATTGGCAGTGGGTATCAATTAGCAATTTACCTTTTATATCTTGTACCTGCTGTGGTGCTAAAAACTCTATGTACCTGATATCTTCTCCACCAGATAGAAGGAAAGAAAGATACCAGAGAGGCATAAAAACCAAAACTTTTCTAGAATGTTATATGTTCTCAACCTGGATGGAAATTTAATTTGGACCAGTCTAACCATGTCTCTCTCACTAATTTCAGAAAAAAATAGCTCTAACAACAAAAATGAAAACTCAGGCTAGGAGACCAAGGCGTAGTCATATCTCACATGTGCTTCTGCTTTGTGATCTATTATTATTTCTATTCTTTGGATTCTTAATGGATTCTTTGAAGCCTGAAGTGTTGGTACAACCTATGGCCATCACCCATTGAGAGATACTTTGGGCAAAGACAGAAAGAAGACATATAAGCCTGGGACTAAAAAAGTTGATTTAATTAAAGGAAAAATCTTTTACACAAAGCAGTTAATTTTCTCTTTAACATTAAAGGCTGAACTTGACAAATGTTTACAAAGTTAATGAATATTTTCAGTGGATCCAATCCAATTATGTTACATATAATAAAGCAGTATGAACATATTATAATTACTGAACATGAAATCAAGAATAATGTTAGGGAGTTATCTTGGCACACAATATATTCTCTATTTTAAAAATTGAGACACTTTTTAAAAAATAAAAACATGCCTATGTCTAGAATCTTAATAAACTGTATACTTCTCCAAACCTTATTATAGTGTTGTTATAAAAATGTTCAAAGAGCATGCTGTAAAAAAAAGTAAAGACAGATGGTTGTTTACAATATGCATCACTGCTGCCAATAAATATTTTTATTACCATGGTTGCAACAATAAATACTTAGTATTGGAATGATGGTTATAAAGATAAAGGAATTAAAAATGCTTGAGAAAGCTTATTGCTTATATTATATGAACTGCTACATGTCATTTGTGTGTTAACTTATTGAATCAGAGCAAAGATCTATCTAGTTCAGTATCTTGAAATTGGTATTCGTATGGAACACAAAGACAAAAGAGTAATATTTTCTTTCCCCCAATGCTTACACTTAGGATTTAGTTATCAGATATATGCTGCCCCTGAATCAAGAAAGGATTTAATTCAAAAATAATCTGCTTAGTGTAGTACATCTAAATATGATTTGTTATATTCCAAATGTTAATATTGATTGCAATGGCTGAAAGAAAGGACCTATCTCCTCTCCTAACAGCAAAAGCAATGATTCAATGCATTGTTGAAATTCCCGATGGATTGCCATTATCAAGGATGGAAAACATAAGGATGGAGTCTCATAGATCAATTTGAAAAACAGTTTGGAAGAAAAGTTGTAAAGCAGAGATGACAAGATTGGAATAGGAAAGATAAAAGAGATGGAAATAGAGAAAAGAGCAGAAAACTAAAACTTTGGAACAAGCGATCGCAGAGATGATGATGGAGAGGAGTGAACAGAGGAAAAAAAGTGTGCTAGAGGGGGTAGATGAGAGTGACAGTGAGAAGGAGTAGATTCAGGAATGGACAGCAATTGAAGTAAGATGAAGAGTGGAAGCTGAAAGGAGAAATGGGAAGAAGGATAGGAATTAATGTTTTGGTAGGAAGAAGGTGGACTAGGATTTGGAGAGTAATGGAAATGTAAGGAAATTCTGGATGTAGTTGAATATTAGTGAAGGAAAGAATATTAAATGAAGGAAAATGGGGTGGGAGGAAAAAGGAAGTAGTTGAGAGATTGCTGTTTCCATAGTTAATAAGTGGGAATAACAATGGTTGTTGTCTTTTAAGGGACCAAATAGGATTGAGATTGAGATCTAAGATAATGACCCTGGTTTCTGCTTCTATGGAAAGGTTTTTGGTGAGGGAAGCAGAAATATAAAGTGGAGTGACTGACCTGAATCAACAAGTCTTCTGTTTAAGAAGAGGAAAGAAGTGGGGACTTTTTCTCCATAGAGTGAGAAAATAGGGCAGAAACGGAAGGATACAGGAAACCTTAGGAAGAGGTGGTGCTCCTAATGAAAGAAGAGCTAGAATTCGATCTTGCTTCACTTTGCTAGAGCAGCTGAGGCTAGAGAATAGGTGGATTATCATTAGTCCCAGATAGAGGATGGCAGTGGTTGGGGTGGGCAGTGGGCAGATACTGCTGTAGAATTTAGTGGGCTGAATACTAATGGGAGTTTTGTAATAATGATGGGTGGAGAGAGATATTATGGGAGGTGCAAGATATTGGAAGAGAAGAAGAGGCAAGATGAGGAGAGGAGAAGCAGGAAGAGGAGAGGACAGGAAAGTTGTATGTACAAATCTGGCATGTAAAAAAGTAGAAACATTATCTGGACCCATGGATATTCCAACTATTTCTCTGCATAAAGTTGTACTATCCCTGAAAACTGCTTTGAAAGCATAGCAGAGGTCTTCACAGCTACATTCCTATTTTTTTCCCATCTGTGTATCATTTTTATTTCTCCGTATATTAAAGTATCTCAAAGTTCTGGAAGAGGGTTTTATAATAATGTAACTAAACCCTTTAGAATTCCAGGCACTGAAATTTTCCAGGGTGTTATCACTGATCAAAAGATTTAAAACAATTTGTCTCAGAAAAGTTTGTGAACATTAAATAAAAACATACTTAAAATGGCTTGTTTGCATTATTAGATTATTAGTAGAAGGCACTACTAATAAATGGTTTGAAAATATTTTGTCCTAAAAGTAAATTATTTTTAATATCTTGAAATATATTCCATCTGTGCTTTATTGTGGACTATAAATGGTAACTATATTTATATCTACAGTGATGTCTAAAATGATTCTGATTTTAAGAAGAACAGATCTAATTGAAAATGACTCCTTAAGCAATATTATATATTTTTTATTTTAAAAGAGCTGTTTCTTTCCCGGTGTTTTACTATGTAAAAAAACCTAAAATGTTTCAAATAATTATATGTGAACAGTTAATTTTATAGTGAATAAAATGGATCATTTTGTAAAAGTAAGCAGTCAACATCCACTTAAAAACCAACTATTTGAAGATATAAATTTGCAGCAGCAGTCATGTAATTCTGCAAGAAATTTTGGATCTAGATTGTGAAACAATTAAATTATGTATTTTATTCCTTTTTTGTACAGATGTGAGAATCGCCAGACAGACCCTGCCACCCCACATGAAGTTGCTCAGGCCCCTGAAACTGAATTATTTTAGTATTTATCATATTATTTGTAGCGGAGCGGGGAGAAGGGAGCAAAAGGAGGAGGTTTTGGCAGGAAGGAGGGGAAAGAGAGGGAGTGTGAGAGAAGGAAGGAGTTTTTGTCCCCTGTGGGGAAAGCTCGAAAGTAAGGATAGGAAGGGATGCCTGGGGAAAAGGACTGAGAGGATAAGAAAAGAGGCTTAAGGAGGAAATGGAGAAAGAGACCTGGAGACAGAGAGGGAGTGAAGGCAATAGGGAGGATAGGAGAGGCTTCTGTGGGCAAGCCTGAGAGAGAGAAGGGGATAATATAGGAGAGAACTGTGAAGTCCTTCTGATCCCAGATATAAAGATCAGTACTCCCCTCTTCGATAATCCCCTCTTTGCTAATAGATCTCGTGTGAGGAATGAGAATCTATCTTCTACAATTAGATCATGGACAAGGCTGTGTTTATTACAGACAAAGCTGGCATTCGAAAGCATAAATCTTACTCCAAAGCACCTAACAATCCAGTCAAAAAGAAGGTTGTGAAAATATTTAGAGACCAGTCACATCCTGGACATAAGTTATTTCAACACCTACCCTCAAAATGAAGCTACAGAACACTGCACACCAGAACAGCTAGATATAAAAACAGTTTTTTCCGAACGCCATCACTCTGCTAAATAAATAATTCCCTCAACACTGTCAAACTATTTACTAAGTCTGCATTACTATTATTCTTCTCATCATTCCTATCACCTATCTCAGTGGTGGTGAACCTTTTACTTACCGAGTGCCAAAAAGTACGTGCTTTGGGCATGCCATCCACACTTGCGTGTGGCTCCTCCACCTGCGCTGCATGGGCAACACACCATCTGTGCATGTATGCAGCTTTTGCACCTGTAATGCATGTGCGCTGCATGCAGGCACTCATGCACATTAGGAATTACATGTGCATGATCAGGAGAGTTCCAAAGACCAGCTGGGTCTCTACAATCATGCATGCATGCATGCACAATTGCATGTACTTGCTCAGCTGGAGGTAAGTTGGCCAACATCTTGTATGCCCAGCAAGATGGTTCTATGTGCCATCTGTGGCACCCGTGCCATAGGTTCGCCATCACGGACCTATCTCTTCCCACTTATGACTATAACTTTGTTGCTTGTATCCTTATGATTAACATTGATTATTGTTTCGTAATATGACTTGATTGCTTATTTATACCCTATGACTATCATTAATGTTGTAGCTTATGATTCTTGATGAATGTACCTTTCTTTTTATGTACAAAGAACAGATGCACCAAAGACAAATTCCTTGTGTCCAATCACACTTGGCCAATAAAGAATTCTAATCTAATCTAATCTAATCTAATCTAATCTAATCTAATCTAATCTAATCTAATCTAATCTAATCTAATCTAATCTTGACAACAGAGACTGTAAATAATCTGGAATGAAAAGGATTTAAACAAAATTATGTTGGGCAAAAATATTTTTTATTAAAATGTATTTTCACATCTGGGTACCATGTAAGGGACCAAGATTTATCAACGATATTGCTGCTTCTATGCATGCTTGCCTAAAATCAAACCTATCAAATTACCTAGGAGACAGAAAAAGATTGGACAGCAACATTAATATCTCCAGGAAGAGAAAATTCTACAACTAAAGCAGCATAAGAAAAACATATTTCTTACTGAATAAAGATTATATTTTGGTGCTTGAAAAAAAAGTCTTCCTTCATATTCTTAAACCAGCAGTAGTCAATTCACGCCCTGGGCTGTCCATTTGTACCTATTCAACACCCTAGTCACCATAAAAATTCAATAGAAAAATAAGCAAATTTGGACAATATGATTTCACAAAGTATTTTTTGGGGTGGTGGTGGTGGCATTTTAAGGGTGAGAATGGAAGCACACAGAAAGGCACCTATTGTAGTGAAATCAACTATTAAGCAAAAATCAGGAATAAAGGGGTATAACCTTAAATTGACGGGAAGGAAATTCAAAAGTACGTACTACTTCAGAAAAAGAGTAGTGGAAGCTTGGAATCAACTTCCAGTAGGGTAGTGGGTCACTACAATGTCTATAACATTAATTGAGAAATTTGTTCTATGATATCATGTCTACTGTATATAATACTTTGCTTTTATTTAATATTATTATTTTAACATTGGGCTTCTTTAACAAAATATTTTATGGGAGAAGGCTTTTTTAATCCTACTTGCAGTTTTACAGTTCAAAAAAACTAAATAAAATAGAACTTAATCAATAGATGAATCTTCAAGTTAGCTTTTTGTTTAATTCTACATCTCATTTATACAGAACAGCAATTATTGGAGGCTTTAAAGAATATCATTCAATGCAAAGTATTTCAAAAGTGCTTTAGAACAGATAATAAACAGATAATAAAAATGTTTTCTGGATAGAAAAATATGTTTTGATGATTGATAGTATTTTCAGAATTTGAAATGGATATGGATATGGTTCAGGCTTTCGACATTCATTTTTATTGACATGTCATGTCATAACATATTTTAAAACTTTCCTTAAATGTAAAGTATTTCTATTTGATAATAGCATTTGGGTTTAAATGTACTTTTGATTTTCCTCCTAAACTAGCTTAATCAGTGACATTTGTTAAAGTCTGAAAAGTCAGAGTATTTTCATTACAGTGATCCTTGCTGTTTGAAACAGTATTGATTAAATATTAGTTCTGTTTACAGATGAAAACATTAAATGGTTATAGATTATTTTCTGGCAGCCCATGATCATTTTGTATCTGAGATGCTGGCAAATCTTTTTCCAATTCACTAAATAAGATAGAAAATGTTTAGCCGTAAATATTTTCAGTTCAGAGTAGATATAGTTTGTTTCCACTTAAATAGCATTGGGGTGACCATGTTGATTGAAAAAAAATCCAGCTGCTTAATTTTGATTTATATCTATAATGGCTTCAAAACAATGCCAAATAAATACAACTAGTGTATCATCCAGTAAGTGTATCATTACTAAAGCAACATTTATAGAATATATTGGTAATGTATATATTTTAAAATATGATAAAAATCTTCTAATACTAATTTAGATTTGAAAGAAGCACATTGTTAACATGATTTTCTGATTAATATTTTTGGCAAAAAAGTATTTTCAGTAGTAATAAAAATGACAAAGTCAATAACTTTTTTTCAATAGAAATCGATATATAAGTATTGACCTCAACTTATTAAAAGTTCTGTTCTCCCAGTGTTTACAAACTTTGTCTAACATTTCCACATTATTAAAGATTTCATAAAATACATGAATATAATATTGTTGAGAGCTTGAGTAAACTTCAGATGCCCTTTTGCCTTTTTAAATATTTTGTCAACACTCTTTATAAAAATGTGGACACACTTGGTGGAATTCATTATACTTCTTCCACATTTAGAAAGTGTAAACTCTGATGATTATGTTTTCCACTGTGCTTTCTGCATTAGGGAGTCTGAATGAGTTATCACTCCACAGAATGGTGAGATTATATATAAATGTTCCATTTTGCTTCCATTTTGTTTTTCACAAATTCTTTTAAAAGGAAAAGAAAAAAAATGTTGTGAATATCAAAGCTAAGGGCTGGGATTTCAAGGCTTAAAATTAATAAAGGATAAAACAAAAGCTTTCAAGATGATAGATGAATAAAAACAGTGCTAGGTAAAATAAAGTAACAGTATAACAATGGCAATCTAAGTATCAGAGCATGAAACATTATTGCCCTTTGTATCTGTTTCATCCCAGACAGATTTTTATGCATGAAGAGCTGATAAAATGATTCTCCTATAGGAACCTAGCCTTAATTCATTTGTTCTTTATAGTTTAATGGTTTAGAAAAATGTGTATCCAATACATATCCTGAAACTCTGGCTGGATAAAAATGTCAAATATTTTAGCAATAAATTAAACAAATCAATTAAACAGCCAGTAAAGTAACAATTAAATTAATAATTTTTAAAAAATGAGAATTTAAGTAGCCTTATATCACACAGCTTCAGTCACACACCAAACCTCAGTGCTACAATACTACACATTTTACAGTAAAATCAATGAGCACATATTAACACATCATCAGCATCAGACTATAGGTAAATGTTGAGTGGAGCATTGCAGGGTTCCATTCTATGCCCTGCAACTTTTATACCTTGGATTGGATGAGGATTTAGAAAATAGCATTTGCAGATGAGACAACAAGGAGTGACATTATTCAGGAAGCTGTTGATGGTTGCATGAAAGTGCTTTATATTAAGTTTGTATCCATCGTATTAAGTTTGTGAGTTAAAGTTAGTATTAAATTTTAGTTCTAGTTCATTTACATATGTTAATCAGAATTTACTATTTCTGATATCAAATAATGCCTATGCACCAATTGCACATCTGTAGATATTCTTATAGGAGAAATGGAAAATTGTGCTTTCCATACTGAGATTGCCTCAGTAT
>JAEANM010017790.1:0-12846 GCA_017656035.1 Myanophis thanlyinensis | reverse complement strand
TATAGGAACCACAGATTTTAAAGAAAATTACAGTAAAATCATTCTTTTTTTAATAATGCAGATTTATCCCGTGGGCCGTACCGAATCCCCAGGCAGGCCAGATCCGGCCCCCGGGCTGTATGTTTGACACCCCTGCGTTAAATGAATATAATGGTTAATATACAATTGTAATGTTCTCTTTTCCAAGTTTTGAACCATTTAATTTCTCTGTATTTTGTTGTAAATAGTGAGCCAGTTCGATTTAGTGCTTAAGGCGCCAGACTAGAAACTAGGAGTCTGTGAATTCTAGTCCCACTTTGGCATGAACGCTGATTGGGTGACTTTGGGCTAATTGCTCACTCTTAGTCCATGACATCAAGTTTCAGTGACAAGCTGGTTGGTCAATTCCTGTCTTAAACCAATGGATCAATGCTCTGTTTATCAGAAAAAAAGCAGACCCTGCACATGGGATTGCCAACTACAACGTTCCCGGCCAGCTTTCCACAAGCAAAGTCAATAGGGAATGCCAGATTTTCTTAATGCCTGCATGATCCACTTAACAATTGCAGTGATTCTCTTAACAACCTTGGTAAAATAAAATCATAAAATTGGATGCAGTTTTCTTAACACCCACTTTGCTTAGCAACATAACTTCTGGCCCCAAATGTAGTTGTAACTGAAGGACTACCTATAATAGTAATAGCACTTAGACTTATATGTTGCTTCACAGTGCTTTTATAACCCTCTGTAAGCAGTTTACAGAGTCCACATATTGCCCCCCAGTAATCTGGGTCCTCATTTTACCAACCTCGGAAGGATGGAAGACTGAGTCAACCCTGAGCCTGATGAGATTTGAACTGCCAAATTGCAGGTAGCTGGCAGTCAGCAGAAGTAGCCTGCAGTACTGCTCTCTAACCACTGTGCCACCTATACTAATGCTCATCTTTATATAAGTTTCCTATTGTTCTTTTAATTTTATTCAAGAAATCTTTTCTCCTCCCCTTTTGACTCTTATCTGACTTGTCTTGTTTTTTTTTTAATGGAAATCAACATTCAGTTGGACACATTATTTGCTGTCACTCTTGTTTTTTCCTTCAGTGTAGTTTCACGACCCTTTACATATTTCTGTGATTTTGTCCACATCTGCAGTACAGTATAACATGTATGTAATGTGTGGAAAATACCACTAGATGTCAGTTTGGAATGCCAATATTTTCTCATGGCTACAAAGTCAGGACAGGACATTGAAAACATCATTTTAAATCCTGTTGTCATTGTGTCTGAATCTTGTCTATCCTGGTCAGAAGGGTGCAAGTAATTTTAATACATCCCGTTTCATGAAGAATGCACGTCTAATATTATTGGTTCCTGATTGCCATTTGTAATTAATTTTATTTTGATTCTGTATATTGTGGTTTTATTGTGCAAATATGGTAAGCCACTTTATTGTATATATTCTGTAAAACCAGCTGGTTGCAAGTTGTCAGATAAATTGGATGAATGGATGGATAGATAGATGGATCTTTTTTCCACTGACCGTGAATCCTCTTCCATATGATGCTTTGGAAAAAAAGAAAGCTGAAATTTTCCAAAATAGCAAATATGTTTCTCACAAGCCTTCATATAAAATTATCAGGTATTCTCTGCTTGTTATTTAGGATTTATGTCATTAAAGTTAAAAATAGTATTGCAAGTGTTGTATCAATAAAGAATATCTGTAGCTCAGGATTGACATGAGGGGTCACTGTCACAACAATAACTAAATACATAAAATTATTTTATTTTATTTTATTTATTTCACCAATTGTATAGGTGCCTATTCCACACTGGTGACTCTAGGTCCGTGATGGCAAGCCTATGGCACACGTGCCAGAGGTGGCACGTAACACCCTCTCTGATGGCATGAGAGCTGTCATCCCAGTTCAGTTCTGCCACGCATTCATGCGTGCCTCTTGCTAGCCTGCTGCTCTTTGGTCTCTGCAATGTATGCGTGGGGGGTGGGGTCTGTGGGGGACGTGAGTGCATGTGCAGGGGGTACTTGCGCAGGGGCAGGGCACATGCACATGCACATAGGCAGGGCACATGCAGGTACCGGTGGATGTGCAGGGTGCATGTGTGTGGGCCATGCATGCACTCACATGGGGCAGGGCGCATGTGTGAGGGCCATGCACACATTGCATTTTGGGAGTTCAGGTGCACAGGCACGCATTTGTGTCCTCAGAAATGCACTTTGGGCACTGCCCAGAAAAGGTTAGCCATCACTGCTCTAGGTAGTGAATGGGGGTTTAAAACCAAACCAGATGTAGAGTACATAATAGCAACAGAAAGACAACATACAGGCAAGATCTAAAATAATTCAGCATTAGTGGAGGAACACAATTTTCCTGCCCTCCAAGCTAGCCCAGTGCTAAACATGTCATTACATGAATGTTTTAAAATGTAATTGTAAGGACAGGGATTCCAGCTTTATAAAGAATCCATGCTGGAAAGTGAAGGAAAATTTAACAGTTCCCTTTTCAGCCATATTTTTAAAGAAGTACTCTCTTTTGCCTGTAAGTCTAAGAGGGTTTTTTTTGGCTTCCTTTAAAGGTAAATAAATAAATACCTTCTTTCAAAGTATTCATAGCGAGACTGATACAGTCTGTTCCAAGTTCTATTCACTAATTCTCCTCATTACTACATTTGCCTGATGATTGCAGAACATTTTATAATACTAAAGCTGAAATAAATAACCAGGAAAGACTTGAAAACGGGATAAAGCAAGCCCCTGCTCCAAGGATCGTTCTTCACACCCTATATTATTATTATTATTTTGAAAAAACGCTACTTCCTCTTTGAGGAATTTTAATTTGAATTAGTTAAGCATTCATGCTTAATTTAAACATGCCTGTATGTACTGTCCTATAATTGTTTTTCTTGAGAGAAAATTACTACGAGTAATTCAGTTTTTGAGACAAGACTTAAACTTCAATTTTTCCTTGTATCCCTATCACATGGAAATTGGTATCTGGACAAAAAAAAATCTGATTTTTTGTGTTCTGTTTATAGTTAAAAGACTTTACCATTGGACAGATAAATAGTTGATTCCATCTGCTGAATGGTCTGTAGACTTAATATTATAAGCATCAAGCAAATACATTTCTTATTGATATAAATCAGAGTTTGATTACAACGAAGTATAGCTATCATTAATTGAAATATTTTGAACAAATTTATATACAATTTGTCTGTGTGTGTGCATAAATGCTTTATATGTTATCTTGCTTTGTTTTAATTATATTTATTTAATTATTTATTTTGTGCCATTAAGATAGTGTTGATTCTTCAGCAACCACATAGATTCCCCACCCCCCATCTGTCCTAACTTAACTCTTCCAACAGTGTGCTTACTGCCACTAATTTAGTCCATTAGAAAAATTGGCTTGAAGAGTGACCTTAAATTACTTTAAATAATCAAAGAATGGATTATTCTAATACTGTACCTCTCGTCCTTGACCCACTAGGATCTATAGGTTATAAAGGTAATAAAGGTTTCTGAAACTGGTGCCTTTCAACTTGGTGGTGACCAATGTTGGACAGTGATGCCTATGAATTGTGAGGGCTGTATTCTCAACACATCTGGAGGGCATCAAGTTGTGAAATGCCAACAATATTTGAAGCAGAAGGAAACTAAGAAGGACTTTCCAGTTTTGGTTGTGTTGTTCTTAAGGGCTGAGATTCAAGAATCTATAAAGACACTGAGCAAACACAGGATCATTGTACACAAGTTAGAGGAAAATTTATTGGATTCCCAGCAGTGGCTCTAACTAATAGTTACTTCAGCTGTCCTAGAGCTTTTCAACACACCTAGGATTTTTATTTGGACGTGCCAAACAATTTTAGTTATTTTTCTGTCTGCAACTGTGCAAGGGAACCAGACTTAGAAAATGTTTACAGTTTGAGATAGATTTAAATGAGGAATCAACTTATGGTACTGTAGGATATTTCCTTGAAGATGTTAAAAAAAAAAAAGACGGTGTCCCAAAAATACAGGGTCTCTGCTTGTTGTTTTTCAAAAGACATACTGAACTACCCATGTCTGTGACTGATTATATAAATAGCAGAGTCCTAACCTCATTGAAAAGATGGCCCATCTTCACAGAATCAGCACTTTGTACACTATTTCATAGTGTAAATAGCTATGGAAGAGACTGCAAGAGTGTGAGTCTCTCCATTTTGAATTCAGCTTTTAGATTAGAAAAGTTCCATGGTTGTAACTTGGGAAATCTTCCTCTTTTTGTTAGCCTCCCACAAATGTAGACATAATTATACAAGAGTTTCTCATTACCAACTGTGAGCAACTCATTGGGAGCAAACCCTAAAACATAATACATAGCTAATGTCATCTGCTTCTTGTCAACTTGGATCTGAGTATATGCAGTTGTTTAACTTTCCATTCAAAAGAGAGCAAGTTGAATAAAATGAATAATATGTTGTCTTGCTATGCTGTTTATAATTCACTCGCTTTTTGTAAGCAATGGTGCTATGTGTATTCTGTAGAATTCAGTTATATTTAATGGAACCAAGTCTGGATTAATATGAAATAATCGCACAGAGACAATAATTAGGCTGGGAAATGGGCAGGTCTCCTCAAGGCAGGATCTCATCTTAGGTTTTGATCATTTCTGATCCACATTTATACATCTAAAAGGAACTTGCAGTTCATCAGGTGTTTTGCTCTAGAATTCTCAACAATAGTTGAGATCTATTGATAAAATGTTTCTGACATTTAACATTTAGACTTGATAACAGTGTTCCAATATTTGAGGAGCTGCCACAGAGAGAAGTGGGTCATGCTATTCTCCAAAGCACCTGAAGGCCAGACAAGGAACAATGGATGGAAACTGATCAAGGAAAGATTCAACCTGGAAACAAGGAGACATTTTCTCACAGTGAGAACAATCAACCAGTGGAACAATTTTACCTTCAGAAGTTGTGGGAGCTTCATCACTGGAAGCTTTCAAGAAGAAACTGGACTGCTTAGGCAGGGGGTTGGACTAGATAATCTTCAAGGTCCCTTCCGACTCTGTTAACCTGTTTAAATGCTGATATTTAGATGTAGCAGGGTGACACTAAAATTAAATGTGGCATGGCATGGCTTCTCAAAGCAAACACCTTAATATCAGATTTCTGTGAAGGAAATTGGTATCAAATAACCACCCACTCTGAGCTTCTACTAAATTTTTAATGTTTTGACATTTTTAATTATTTCCCCTATCACAACACATTCAAGTAGAAATTTTTCATCAAAATGAGGGGTTAAGCATTTGATGATAAGGGATAATCTCAAGGACTTGAAGTTGGGATTGTTTAACCAACAGGAAATATGAAGGAAAAAGTTGAGATCCCATTTAGTTCATAGTGAAGGGTATTGGTGTCATCTTCAGATATTTGCCGTTAATGACTACCACTGATTTTTTTCTTTGCTTTTTACCATGGCTGATCATCTTATCTTAAATTATCTTCTTTCGAGGGTGGTAAAGTTCATTATTTAAAAAGAAGCACCGGGTGCTGTTACAAAAAAGTAATATTCCCAAAACAATATTTCTCTAGACTCCAAACCAGGTAGGGTTAGGATCACAATAGAGCCCAAAATTTCTGTTACTAAGTGAGGCAGTTGTTAAGTAAGTTTTGCCTTGTTTTGTGAGCTTTCTTGCCACAGTTTACTGCAGCTGCTAAGCTAGTAATGCAGATGTAAAGTATATTTGGCTTCCCCATTGATTTTGTTTGTTTCATGACCCCAGGATACAGCAACTGTCATAAATAAGAACCAGTTGTCAAGCATACAAATTTTGATCAAGTGACTATGGGGATGCTGCAACAGTCATAAGTGTGAAAAATAGTCATAGGTCAGTTTTTTCAGCCCCATTGTAACTTTGAACGGTCACTAAATGGAGTGGTTGTAAGTTGAGGACTACCTGAAATCCAACCCTCCAAAACCATATTGGAATGCCTTGTCGTCTCTGGGTCACACTGAAACCCAAAGAGCATCTAGGCATTAGTATTTATTCAGCATCTAAGTCTTTGTCTATGGAGATTCTGTCATCCAGGTCATGGTGCTTTTTCAAAAGGCAATTGGACTTACTTTGGGTGGTTTTTTTGAAGACGTTTCGCTTCTCATCCAAGAAGTTTCATCAGATCTGAATGAATGGTGGGAAATGGAAGGATTTATATTTCTTGAAGTCATCTGATCATTTAACACTCTTTCTGAGAGTTGTTGAGGCCACTTGGAGGTTTATCAAGATCACCTAAATAGTGCAAATGGGTATGGAACCTCCTTGGAACTGCTAAAAATTACAACACTGTCCTTTCAGCAGTTCCAAGAAGATTCCACACCCATTGCACTATTCAGTTGACCCTGAGGGCACAGAAGAGTTGTGTCAAACCGAATGTGGCCCGCAGTGCGGTCAGATCCAGCCTGCGGGGTTGTCCTGATGTATGCAATGCAAAGAGAATCAAGCCTCAGCAAATCTGTCTTTAAGGTCAGAATAAGCTCTAACTCACATTGAAACTTTCAGAAGTTTTGGAAAGTGAAGTTTCAGTAGGGAGTTTTGTGCTGGCATTTGTTGTCCAGCTAGTGGGTAAAGCATTAAAAAAGGGCACATTCCCTAAAGTACTTTGAGAATGATAGTGTCAAGCTTAAAAGGACTTTTGGACTGGGGTTTTTCTGCTGAACAGTATTAGTCATTTCTTTGCATATTATATGGAGCCTTTTAGCTCTGACACATTTTTTCTTCTTTTGCAAGGTCACTTGGGTTGATGAAGTCGGTTGATGAAGTCGGCTCCGGGTTGTTATCTAGTTTACATTCTTTTAATAACAGTTCTCATGGGAAAGTTTCTCTGGGCTGTGGACACCTGTGGGGGGCAGTCTTAGGTGGAACGTTGGAACTCTTACTTGGATGGAGAAAGCCTGGGAATTTTAGATTCAGGATTTCTCCAGACCATAGCAGAACAATGTCTTCAATAAAATCTTATTCTTTGGACTTTGTCTCTATGGAATTCTGATTGCGTTGCTGATGTTGTGTGGAACCCTGACACTATCCTGAATCTCCCAAAAAGAAAAATCTGCCAACCTCGGAGGCCAGTCTTGAGCCCCGGCACTCTACTGAAGCTTCAGGTTGTGGAAGAGCTCAAGGAAGATGGAAGAGAAAAAAGCCGTGGCAAGAGGCTATGGGACCAGCGACGGTGGCCCTCGACAAGTCTGCCACCCTGATGGAGGCAACATTGACCACCATCGTAGGAGCAATGGGCACGGAGTCCGAGCTTCTACCAAGGGCTCGACCAAAAGGGCAGTTAGTTTGGTTGAGCGTGCAAGAAGAGCCATCCTCGCTCGGTGGAGCAATGGCAATTCAGGGGCTACAGAGTGCCCCAGAGGCTGGGATTCACCCGCTGCCTCACCCAACATTGAGCTGGAGGGAAAGAGCAAGCTTTGAAGCAGCAGAATCGAGAAGCCAAGCCATCCCGCCCTCCACCCACGCTGTGTCGGTGGGAAACCTTCAGGAGCAACTGGAGCACCTGTATGTGGGAAGCGCTTCCCAGGTCCACGCCGGACCATCGCCCAGTTGGGTGCTCCCCACACCGAAGTTCTCCTTCACATCACAGTCACATGGGGGAGCGATGATTGGGGCGGCACATCCCTGGCTAGGGTCTGGGGCCCTTCCAGGATCCTCCCAGCCCAGCTCGCCAGCAGCAGCAGCCATTGGAGGCAGCCCAGGACTGCAAGCGGCATCACCAGGCCCACTGCCCAGGGCAGGGGCCTCAGGTTTCCGGCAAATGCCCCGGCTCCCACCCGCAGTGCAGATCCATCCGGTTTGGGCCTTTTACTTGGGGCAGTGATGGGTTCAGTGCCAGTGGGTGCCAGCCTGGGCACCCCCCCAGTTGGTGCCACCGCAAGTGCCACCAGCAGCACAGGCCCCACTGGCACAACGGATGCTACTTGCAGCACCCAGACTGCCCCCCTTCAAGGCGACGTTCAGTGGAACCCCTTCGAAGCTGGTGTACTTTCTGAACCGCATTCAATTGCACTTCAATGCATATGGGCATTGTTACACCACTGAGCGGGAGATGACGGCAGCCATCGCCGATGGGATGAATGATGGGGAAGCTGTGGAATGGGTTGCTGAACTGAATGACCAAGAGACGTCTGAATTGGATAACTTCCATGACTTCATGGAAGTGGTGAGCGAATGTTTTGAGGACACCACACAGCGGGAAGAAATGGAAGTGGAGATCAAAGTGATTAAGCAAAAGGGCTGGCACCCCAAGGACTACATCAGGGAATTTCGCCAGGTGGCCTGGAAATTCCAAGATTGGCCCGATTGGCTACTGATCCACTACTATAAAGAGAGTTTGGATTCAGAACTCCGGAAGGCTTGCAGAAAATGGGGGCCCCCAGAGAGGATCCATGACTGGCATCACCTGCCCGTGGCGATGCACCTCGAGATCTACCCCCACTGGAAGGCCCCAATGGCAAAGCCAGCCAAAAGCCTGCAACGAAATGACCAGCAGCGCAGCCCGCCCGCCCAGCCAGTGAGCCCCCCACGTGACAGGTGAGGTGTTTTAGATGCGGGCAAATGGACCACTGGGCGTCCAAATATCTTGCGCCTGCCTTGGTCCCTCTTATGAAGCCTGCAGCCTTGGCCAAATCGAAGAAAGCCCCACTGCGGAAGGCCAAAGATGTGGGAAAGTCCGCAAAGCAAGCCCTCGAACCAACGGCCAAGGAAGAGAATGCCGTGACTCCTCAAAATAGCCCCCAGCCGAGCGACGAGGAAGCAAACGACGACCCAATGGTGACTGTGGATGTCCCCCCATTCCTAGTCGAGGCCCGTTTAACCATCCCCAAAACAGGGAAACAGAGGGGCCTAGATGCCCTCCTGGACACAGGGTGCACGAGATGCATGTTGAGCAAACCATAGTTGAGGAATTAGGCATACACACCCAACTCCTGCCCCGGCCAATATGATTTGAGCAGGCGAATGGGACCCTAATGGGCGCACCAGCCACCCTCATGACCAAGCCGCTCCGATTTGAAGTGGGTGACCATTGGGAACTTATCCAGTTTGGTGGCTCCCAAGATGATCGATCCTCTAATGCTGGGGCTGTCTTGGCTCGACAAGTGGGGGCCAACCATTACATGGGAGAAAGGAATCAAGAAACTGAAGATAGCCCCTGGGTCTGATCCGCCACCACCCAACGGTCTCTCCAATCTCAAGTATCCGGACCGGTTGGGGAAAAACATAGCTGCTACTCTCAGGGTCACCTTGGACCTAGAGGACATGCTGCCGAAATACTGGGACCTCACTGAAGTCTTCAGCAAGAAAGAATGTAATATGCTTCCCCCCCCCTACCAACCCAGTGTGCTATTGAGTTCGTACTGGGAGCCACCCTGCCTAAACCAAAGATGTATTCCATGACACCAAAAGAGATGGCTGAGCTGAGAAAATATATCGATGATAACTTAGCACGGGGTTTCATCCAGCCCCCAACTCCCGAGTGGCAGCCCCCATCCTGTTCCGCAAAAAGAAGGATGGGTCAATGAGATTATGCATGGATTTCCATGGAATCAACATTGTGAGTGTGCAAAACAGCTACCCACTCCCACTCATGACGGATCTGCTAAACCACCTAGCCAAGGGAAAGATCTTTGCCAAGCTGGATTTGCATGAAGCATACTAAAGAATGCAAATCAGAGAGGGGGACAAATGGAAGATTGCTTTCAACTGCCCTTTAGGGAGCTTCCAGTTCAAAGTAATGCCGTTTGGTCTGCAAGGGGCTCCCACTGTGTTCATGCAATTAATTAACGTTCTTCATGAGCACCTATACCAGGGAGTCCTGGTCTACCTGGACAATATTCTTATCTAAAGCGAGACTCTTGAGGACCACGTGAAACTAGTCCAATGAGTTCTACAATAGTTACTCGCTGCCAAACTATATGCCAAACTGTCAAAATGCGAATTTCATTGCAGCACAATAGATTATTTGGGCTATTGAATCTCCAGCAGCGGGATCGAGATGGACCCGAAAAAAGTTTTGGCTGTGTTGGACTGGCAACCATCCCAAACTTGGCGACAGTTGCAAAGCTTTTGGGGGTTCGCAAACTTCTATCAGCAGTTCATCCCGGCATTTGCTCAATGGCGTTTCCACTAACCGAACTGCTGAAAACCAGAGAAGGAAACCCCAATCCGCAACCAACCCAACCACTTCAATGGATGATGACGTGCCAAAAGGCGTTCGAGGCTCTGAAGCAACTATTCATGCAGGAACCGGTCCTTCAGCAACCCGATCCAGAGAGGCCTTTCGTCATCCAAACTGATGCCAGCGATGTCGCAGTTCAGCTTCTCCAAGAGGAGAAGGCCAGCTTTAACCATATGCTTACGGTAGAGGACAGGAAGGCCTGGAGGAAGGTGTCCATGAAGTCGGATACAACTTCACAACATAAGCATTTAAAAAAAAAAAGCATCCTCCTTTGTGTTTTTACTGAGTTACAAATCAATGCAAAATGGAATTGCCATTCAGTTCACCCTAATGAAAGTGTTATATTTTGATTCAATGGGGACGGTTACTTGGGTAATGAAGACCAACTGAAATGGGACATTCAGTGGAACCATTCCTCTAACAGCATCATTGTTTGTCCACTTTTTCT
Organism: Myanophis thanlyinensis; assembly: GCA_017656035.1. Lineage (NCBI taxonomy): Eukaryota > Metazoa > Chordata > Lepidosauria > Squamata > Homalopsidae > Myanophis > Myanophis thanlyinensis. The sequence continues at coordinate 2,186 of JAEANM010017790.1, read as the reverse complement.
TGAAATAAGGACTAACTTTTCCTTCCCCTTGCAACTTGGCCCCATATCTGATGGGGATGCATTTGCCCTCAGGTTCTCGGGCCAGGATGTTAATGGAGCATAGTCTGAGTGGTTTTACGTATTTATTGCCATTAGACAATTTGTAAGGTGTGTCAGCTATGAGTAGTCCTCAACTTACAACAGTTCATTTAGTGACCATTGGAAGTTACAATGCCACTGAAAAAAGTGATTATTTTTCACACAACCATTGCAGTGCTCCCGTGTCAAGTTCAGACCCTTGGCAACTGGCTCATATTTATGAGGGTTGCAGTATCCTAGGAACATGTCATCTTTTGTGGCCTTCTGATAAAACAAAGTTGGTGGGGAAGCCAGATTCACTTAACAACTGTGTTACTAACTTAACAACTGCAGTTATTTACTTAACTGTGGGAAGAAAGGTCATAAAATGGGGAAAATTCACTTAACTTTCTTGCTTTGCAAGAGAAATTTTGGACTCAGTTGTGGTCGTAAGTTAAGGACTACCTGTATTCTTTTTAATTGGTATTTATTAATTGGCATTTTATGTTCTGTTTGTTTATTGATAGCCCAGAATTACTTAGATAATTATTTGGCGATACAAACTTGCTAAGATAAAGTAAATAACAATTGCTAAGAATCAACGCCAACCTCTTGGCACAGAATCATAGTTTTAGTTGATCAGGCTCTCCAAAGAAGAAATCTACTAAAACATTTCCTTAGCAATTGTAGAAGGGTGTTTGATTTCGATCAAGAAAATCAAAGAAGAAAGTGAGAATTCTGGTCTTTTTCTGACACTGAAAAAGACCAAGCTCATGACCACTGCAAGGATGGGAAATATGAAAATAGAAACTGATGGTGAAGAGACAGAATGTGGGGGGGGGGGGGGAGAGAAGAGGGAGGGAGGAGGAGGGGAGGGGAGGAGGATTGTGTTCCCCGTAGCCATCTATGATTCTGAAAGTTGGACCTTAAAAAAGCAAAACGGGAGGAAAATCAGCTTGTTTTGAGCTGTGGTGCTGGAGAAGGCTCCTGTGTGTTCTTTGGACAGCAAAGGTGATTAGCAAGGCAAATACTGGAGCACATAACAATAGGCATGTCACTGGGAGGCAAAAGAATGAAACTGCATCTCATTTACTTTGGCCATGACATGCAGGGGAATTCATTGGAGAAAGCCATTCTGTGTGGAAGTGTTAGTGGTAAAAGAAAACCAGCCTGTCAAAGAACACCATCTCTGGACACTATCAAAGCTGATACCAGCCAGAGCATAGAAAAACTCAAAAAAACAGTGCAGGATTGGAAGATGTGGAGAGATTTGACTCACAGAATCATCAAGAGTCAGATTCGACTGAACTGATAACATCATGCTTTTAAGGGGAAAATTATACTTATGATTTTTATATAAGTTGCTCTGGGAATTAAAGGATGAGACAATGTACAGGTGAAACTCAAAAAATTAGAATATCATGCAAAAGTTCATTTATTTCAGTAATGCAACTTAAAAGGTGAAAATAATATATGAAATAGACTCATTACATGCAAAGCAAGATAGTTCAAGCTGTGATTTGTCATAATTGAGATGATTATGGTATACAGCTCATGAAAACCCCAAATCCACCATCTCAGAAAATTAGAATATTACATGCAATCAATAAAACAAGGATTGTACATAGAACAATATCAGATCTCTGAAAAGTATAAGTATGCATATGTACTTAGTACTTGGTTTGGGCCCCTTTTGCAGCAATTACTGCCTCAATGCGGCATGGCATGGAAGCGATCAGCCTGTGGCACTGCTGAGGGGTTATGGAAGACCAGGATGCTTCAATAGCAGCCTTCAGCTCTTCTGAATTGTTTGGTCTCATGTCTCTCATCTTTCTCTTGGCAATGCCCCATAGATTCTCTGTGGGGTTCAGATCAGGCAAGTTTGCTGGCCAATCAAGCACGGTAATCCCACGGTCATTGAACCAGATTTTGGTGCTTTTGGCAGTCTGGGCAGGTGCCAAGTCCTGCTGGAAAATGAAGTCAGCATCTCCATAAAGCTCGTTTGTGGAAGGAAGCATGAAGTGCTCCAAAATCTCCTGGTAGATAGCTGCGTTGATCCTGGACTTAATGAAGCACAGTGGACCAACACCAGCAGATGACATGGCTCCCCAAATCAACACAGACTGTGG
>JAEANM010017789.1:0-12846 GCA_017656035.1 Myanophis thanlyinensis | reverse complement strand
CCTGTGGGAACGCACTGGTCGGTTGGAGGCTGATGGAGGCAATAGGCGGTCCCGTAAGTACCCGGGTCCCAAGCCATGGAGCGCATGGTTGCAATCGGTTTTACCTATATTGTTATACAACATGAAACAGAAATGCTGTAGCTGTTACGGTAAAAAAAAAAAGTGTTAAAACTCATTTAATTAAAGGAGAACTGTTTTGTTTGCTGCAGGATGCTGACCTGTTTCAGAATTAAATTCTGAGACTGGATGTGTAGAAAACAGTAAATAAAGCCAGCAGATATAATAGGGACTATGCCCTGCACCATTTTGCATATAAAGAAAGATAAACATTTATAACTTAAATAGGGGTATAGATAATCTTCCAAAGTCAGAATGACCATTACATAAGTTCCACTCCTGGAATAAAATTTTCTGTGTTCTGAAGTGTGTTTTCTTGAATGCTGAACATAATGAAATATTCTATTCCACTTTCAAGGTATCTGACATCCCACAACTAACTGTTTCGTTTTTAATTTCTTTTCTGGCCAGTGCTACATAAACACTGAAGTTTATATCCAGTGATGTCTGTAGGAAAAACAGAACAGGGCCACCCTAATACATTATTATTACAACTTGTTAATAATATTTTTAATCTCTCTGTAAAACAGTATCTGTGTGTAATTGATTACACTGCCGCTTCAAATTCAGCATCCAGAATTCTCTTTGTGGCTTAAGACTTGCCCAGGCAGTCTTACAAAGCAAACAGAAGCACCCCTACACAATGTGGAGGATTTTTGTTTCCCTTCAAGGAACTATTTCATGATACTAAAGTAAATAGTATATAGTAAATAGTACCTAATTAATTATTGAATGATATTACCTAAATAAAAAGAAAGCAGCAATGCCTCAACCAAGAATTAAATTAATATAAATCACTGAAATATATTACATATATTGTCTCTTCTAGTAAAGTACTTTACTATTTTTAATAGTAAAGAGCCGAGGTGGCTCAGTGGTTAGAATGCAGTACTGCAGGCTACATCTGCTGACTGCCAGCTATTTTGGCAGTTCGATTCCCACTGGCCTTCCATCCTTCCGAGGTCAGTAAAATGAGGACCCAGATTGTTGGGGGAAATATGCTGACTCTGTAAACTGCTTAGAGAGGGCTGTAAACCATGGTGAAGTGGTATAAGTCTAAGTTCTATTGCTGTCCTGCCTCTTTTACATCAGTACCCCGGACGATATGACAAAATGTATGCCTTATCTTGGATTGTAAACCATTTATAACTCAGATTGTAGCAAAACATTGCACAGAAATTATGAAAATTAGGCATCAATTGGTAAAAGGTCTCCCATAATTGTAATATTTAAATTTCATCTATTAAAATCACCTGTGTTATTCTAGTTTTATTTAAGACTTTTTAGCTCTTTTCAGTTGTACCTTTTATCATGCTCCTTTGGCTATAACAGATTTATTTACTTGTTCACTGTCAATGATCACCTCCGTCCATGTGTCTGCTGAAACCCTCCCCAAATTCTTCAAATTCTTGAGGCAGAATTTAAATTGTATAATCTATAGATAATCCTCACTTAATGGCCATTTGTTTAGTAACCATCCAAAGTTAATGGTGGTGCTGAATGAATGGTTCTTACACCTGGTTTCCAAAGTACCTGCCATTGCAGAACCCTTAGTCACGTGATCAAAATTTGGCACTTGGCAACCTGCCCACATTTAAGATCACAAGGGAGCTTCAACTCCACCTATCTTCTCCCCATCCCACCCCATCTCTGCCTTTTTTTGGGCTGCCATATACAGTGGCACTCCTTGGTGGTAGTTCTAGGAGTAAAGCAGCCTTCAGTCTTAGCTGGCTACCCGCAACCCAGATCTCTATTTCAGACCCAGTGGTCTCACCACTGGGGAGTGCTGTTTCAAGCCCCATTCTGTGGCCAGCCACTCCAGTGCCACAGCACAAAGCTGTACACACACATAGCACTCCACAGCAATCTGACTCCTTTTTAAGAAAAAAAAAAAAAGATAGCATCAAAATATAATTTAAAAAATTCCTACTGGCTCAAGGTTGACTCAGCCTTCCATCCTTCCGAGGTCAGTAAAATGAGGATCCCAATTGTTGGGGGTAATAGGCTGATTCTGTAAACTGCTTAGAAAGGGCTATAAAGCAGTGTGAAGCAGTATATAAATCTAAGTGCTATTGCTGTTTTGAAATCTATGCCACAAAAGCAGTATCGCTTATTTATTTTTATTGCTTTTAAAGTGACAAAAAAAGAGCAAAATCCCCTAAATAATGGTGGTAAAAATGCATACATTGCCAAAGAAGAGAAAAACGCACATATAGAAGGTGCTTCTTTTATAATTTGATGTATTCATTAGTGCTTGACCCCAGATAGATTTGCAAAAATGTACAGTATAAAGGGATTTCTAATAAGTGCTGGAAATGTAATCAAAATCCAGATTCATTTTATCATATGTAGTCATCTTGCAAATATGTGAAAACATACTGGGCAGACATAACAATAACAATGCAAAAAATATTTTTTAGACAAATATTAATGAAACCTGAAAGTGCTTGAAGTAAAAAAAAAAAAGGAAAGAATAAAACAAAGAAAAAGGGAGGAGAGGAGAGGAGAATGAAATACCATTTTAACAGTAAATAGGTACCATTCCACTTATGCTTCTCTAATGCATGTATTGTTCATATATATTTCTAATATGTATTTCTAATTCATGTCTATAACTTTATTTAACTACTATATTTTTGATAAACAAGTCTCATATTTCATTATTCTTGTCCAAAGTCTGGGTTAATAGGCAATGCACTCACAAGTGACTAGGACATTGAGATCTTCAATCCGTTGAATGGAAAGGACCATACATTTATCTATGGCACAGAGAATCCATTTATGTTACCCAGTTGCCAAATTCCATGTATTCTAAATTCAATTACAAATTTATCTTTAACTCTATTCAAGTAACATGATGTTGTCCACTGCTTGCCTAGTTCTTATAAACCTGCTTGATCATTTTTAATGATAAATGGTATCACTTCCTGTAATTTAATTGCTGATGCTGCTTTTAATATGCTTGTATCATCATTAATCAATGAGATTGGATGATAATTATGCACACTGAGTGTGATTTTTACCTCCTTTTGGTTCCTGTAAAATAAGCCAATAAATTATCTGATAAGATTCTCTTATCAAATATCTCATCATATGATGGTCAACCTTTTGGCACCAAAATATCTCCAAATGTTTTATATCACTCAGTAAGGAATCCATCCAATTCTAGTGTTTTGCTACTTACCATTTTTAAAATTATATGTTTAATCTCTGTCTCAGATAGAGGAGCACATAAGAGTAGTTGTGTATCATTCAGATGTGGTAGGTTGATTTTATTTAAACAGTTATTTATATCTTCATTCTCTGATTTGCTATATAATTCTGACTAGAATTTTAAATATTGACAATTTATATCCATTGAAGTTTTATATATTTCATCTCTCACCACTAATAATTGGAATAATTATCCTATATTTCTTTTAAGTGATTAGTCAAGATCTTACAGTGTCTTTCACCCTTTTCTTAGTATCTCTGTTGCAAATATGTTAAATGTCTGCTGTGATGTTATCTTTATATTTCTTTTTCTGCATTTCTTAGAACAAAATCATAGATGGGCATCTAGCCTTCTGTTTCCATAAAATTTTCAATTCATCTTTCAATTTTTCAATTATTTTCCTTATTATCTTTAACTGTATGATGTATACAATAATTCAACAGCAGTAATATGTTTTATGCCTCCCTTTCAAAAATTCAGGTACTCGATGTTTCAGAATTCAAATCAAATCTACATTTGTTGTACAAATTCTTTATCATTCAATAGGGAAACTTTGAAATACCAATTTCTTGATAAGTTAACTAGTCGCTGAAACACACATTCCATGGCACTATGATCAGGTACATAACAAACAATGTCATTTTTTACCGGCAGGTAAAACAGCATTTCAAAAATTGCTTAATTTACGTATTTCTTGAATCTAGTCCTCAGTGTCTAGAGTAATAGCATTCTCAGCATAATACTCCCAGTTCTTGTCCATATTACCAAAGTTCCCAACCAATATTTATTTATTTTTTAGTTCTTAAATTTTTATATCATCCATCTCCCCATAAGGTGGCTCTGCACAGTTTGCAGTTATAACATAGCAGGCAAAACCAAATCTTATGAGTTAATATACCCTCAAGTTTTGAACATCACCAATAATGAAATTCTATACTCCCTCTATTGTTGCCTTCTTTGGGATAGCCAATAAACTCAGAGTAGCATCATTTGAAAAATTAATTTTAAATAGTGCAATTTATGCATAAATTTAATTCTTAAATGCAATGGAATATATGCATAAATGAGCAATTATGCATATATTTCATTGAGGATGCTGCCATGTATGCATGAGCATGATTAGATGTATACATGATTACATCCTGATGACAGATAGTTCGGAAATGACAGGGCACATGTACAGGGAAACCTTTACTTTTAAAACAGACATAGCTAAATTAAGTGAACCCATTAACCGAAGCTACAAAAAACATGAAATTCCTCTTCACTAATGAAATAAATAAGATTTTAACAAACAACGCTGTGCCTGTTAATTCAGTTAAGTTTTTGGGATTCTATCTGTAAATACCCATTATTGATTGTACTCTTCTCTCCTCATTAAGTGTTAAGCTTCCCCTTGCAAACATAAATGTAGATGTTAATTATAAAATGATTAGATGCTGGAAGGGTACTGTCACGGTTCCAAGTAACTGCAAGCATAACTCCGAGGCAGGTGAATTCCTCAAATAATAGGTTTAATGGAAATATAAAATTGGCACATATCTGGTGAAAACCAACGCTGAAAGGTCTTGTGCTTTTCACGTAATTAAAAGTAAAGGTTTACCTCTCAATCCAAAACAAACAGTCACATGGCCCAATCATTGCAGCATCCACTGGTCTGGTGACATCACTCCACCTTCATCTGGCCAGGTGTGAGAACATTCTTGGTTCCCAGGGGAAAATAGTTTATTACAACTACACCGCCCCAGCTATCTCTAAGCCCCCCCCCTAAAAAAAAATGGCTTCAGCCAGATCAACTTCAGGGTTGACAAGTACCTGGTAGAACTAAAATGTTTAAAAGATTATCAGGTGATAGAGGACATTAGATATTTGTTTGTTTTTTTAATATGACCTTGTCATGTTGACATTTTTCTACTGGTCAGTATGCTTGGAGTGATTAATTGCTCAACAGACTAAACATGTTTACCCAAGCCCCTCTTATATGGTTTAGTAAGGGATGATGCAAGATACAGGGGTGTATGATACTTGCTATAAGTAAGGCAAGTTAATGTTGTTTAAACTAAAAATGAAAATCAGTGCAACATCACGTTAGCTGATTTTCCTGATGTTTGGCCTACCTTAGTTCTAGATTAATTTAATTCACATTATTGCTTTATTACATATTATAATTGTTCATAGTGTTTTTTTCTATTTGCATGATCTCCCCTTGATGGTTCAGACTTATCAAATAAATAAAAAATGATGGGCAAACACCTTTATTGTGGGTTCATTTACTGTATGTTGTGGATCATGCAGATGAAAATAAGCCCCAAATACCCTATATAGATTCATTTATTTCCAAGGTCTAAGGTTAAATTTCAAGAGCTGTTAAACTAATGATTGTGACAAACAACTCAGTACTTTATAATCAAAGAGTAAATCAGTCGTTTTCAAGGAAAGTACATGCATGTCTATATACGTACATGTGTGTGTGTGTGTGTGTGTGTGGTATAACCTTGCAGTAGATATCAGAAAACAAGTCAGAAAGTAGGCTAAAGGTCAATGAATCTTACATCAAATAATTACATCTGATCTGATCCTTTTCAAAACTAGAGTTAATGCCTATTTTAAAGCAATCATTGAAAAATTAAATATAATTGTTCAAATAAAGTGGTGACTCCTAAAGGCATAAAAAATTGTTCTAGATGAGTCCATTTAGCTATTCATCATATATGTAGAAGTGCGGTGGCTCACATGGTTAGGATGCTGGGTTGATCATTTGCAAGGCCGTGTTCGAGACCCGAATACTGTTGCGTGGGGTGAGCTCCTGTTATTTTCTCCAACTTCTGCCAACGTAACAGTTTAAAAGCCTGAAAACACGAGTGAATAAATAAATAGGTACCACTTTGGTGGGCTCATTAACGGGGACATGAAAGGAGCCCCATCTGAGCATCCCCTGGGCTTCAATGAAGTCATGGCCAATCCTTTCACCACTGAAGGGCTTCAGAGCTTCCAACATGGAAGTGTAGTATCAATCATATATGCTGATTGGCAGCAGAAGTTCAAGAGTTCTGAAAGCAATCCTTTCCAGCACTATCAGGACAAACCTGGAACCTTTTGTATGTAAAGCTTGCATTATGTCAGGGAATTGCCTCTTTTCTAAAACAGATTTGTGTTTTAAACAGTTGATTTTAAAATATAAATCACTTCTAATTTGGGCTATTTAACAAACAGAAGAACATTTTTTATGAAGTAAACCCTTTTAATTAGGTTTTATTAAACCCAGAAGATTTTTTTTTAAAGCAGTTTTCATTCAGGAATGGATCTAAAGAATCTTTTAACACCATGAAAATCAAGAGACATTTGTCATTGCAGTCAGAAAAGTGTGCTATCGGTGGTAGAAGTGTCGAGAAGTTGGCGTCAGACTATTATAAATATCTGAAGCAGAGGGGAAAAATGAGTATAAAAAACATCATTTTGCATAGAAATCCATCTGCCTGTATGAAATCCTGAGACACCAGGAAGATTTAGCAGTGCTGACTCTGCCTTTATTTATCAGCATTGTGGATGTGACTTAAAAGGGGTATTAGTGTTAAACCAAAGTGAGATTGAAACCGGCATCTGCCTGTTTTTCCGTTTCTTTATCAAGAAAGTTATAAAGAAGCTGCTTTATCTGAAGTCTGTAGATTTCTTGCAAAGCAGCAAGAAATGCTTTACCTTAGTTTATTATAAGATTCAGAACCCCAGAACTTTGCTCCAAGCATACTTGTTGGCTGCAACCTTTGCCCAGGGTAGTAAATGTCTTTGCCGCGTGGCAGTGAGCTATTAAGGCAGGAATGGAACAAAGACCATTTCACAGTTACTCATACCAAAACTCTCTCTAAACAAGAAAGGATTTACATACACTTTTATTATCTCCAGCCTTAGCATCCTGATATACTAAAGAATTATAGCCTCACCTGTTTACCAGTATTGCTGAAATGCGCATAAAAACAAATTTGAGTTTGATACCTATTATAAAATGAAGTCATTCAAAACAAGATCTGACAGCTTCCCCACTACTGATTCCTTCAAAGTCTCAGCAGTTTATTAGCAATGGTTTTGAGTTAATTTTCTTTTTTCTTTGTCACAATAATTTAAAGGGGAGTTCCTTAAGCTCTGCAGTGAGGTTAAATGAGATCTGTGTATACTTAAGGAAATAACTTAAGAAGTAGAGAAATACTGTGGATTCAGGATATGACATGGTCTGAAAAGAAATTACTCCCTTGACAAAGTAAAGTAGAGAATCATAATATATTCATCTTTTGTGTGGCATTAAATATTACAGAAGAAAATTAAACTATATACTCTGTGAGCAAAGATGAAGAAAATGCCAGCAAAAACGAAACCAGAGATGACTCATAATTGATTGATTAAGTTGATTGTTCCTCTTAGTAACTACATACATGTATTTTTTTTTCATGATGATCTGTCCCTAACCTGCATTCAGGTCTTCCAACAATGTGCTCACTACCACTGTAATTGAGTCCTTTGACCTTGCTGTTAGTGATTCTCTTCTATTTTCTTCCACTTTCCCCAACTTTGCAATCTTCTCCAGAAGTGAGGTCTACACATAATGTGTCCGAAGTGGAATAATTAGAATCAGATCATTTCTGCCTTGAGTGAGAACTCTGAGTTGATTTATTTGGTGATCCATTTGTTTGGTTTCAAAGCTGTCCATGGAATTCTCAAAAGCCTTCTTCAACACTTATAACTCCCATGTGACTCATAACTCCCTTGCAAAATTACAGCTAATGTAAAGAGTGCAAATAATCAGACCAACAAGATACAGATACAGATTAACAGAGTAGGAAGCGACCTTGTAGGTCATCTAGTCCCCACTCAAGCAGACCCTACATCATTTTTGACATATGGTTGTCCAGTCTCTTCTTGAAAGATTCCAGTGGTGAAGCTCCCACAACTTCTGAAAGCAAACTGTTCCACTGGTTGATTTTTCTCACTGTCAGAAAATTGCTCCTTATTTCCAGGTTGAATCTTTCCTTGTTTAGTTTCTATCTATTATTCCTTGTCTAGCCTTCAGGTGCTTTGGAAAATAGCTTGACTCCGCCTCTCTATGGTAGCCCCTCAAATATTGGAATACTGCTATCATGTCTCCCCAGGTCCTTCTCTTCAGTAGACTAGCCATGCCCAGTTTCTGCAACCATTCATCATATGTTTTAGCCTCCAGTCCCCTAATCATCTTGGTTGCTCTTCTCTGCTCTCTTTCTAGAGTCTCAACATCTTTGTTATTATGTGGTGACCAAAACTGTATGCAGTATACTAGGTATGGTCTTACTAAGGCTTTATAGAGTGATATCAGTACCTCACTCGATCTTGGCTGTTAATACAATTTAGGATTGCATTGGCTTTTCTGGCCACCACCCCACACTATAGCCTCATATTTAATTGGTTGTCCACTAAGACTCCAAGATCCCTCACAGTTACTGCTATTAAGCCTGGTTTCACCCAGCCTATATGTGTACTTTTGGTTTCTATTGCCTAAGTGTAAGACTTTACTTTTCTCTACATTTAATTTCATTTTGTTAGATAGGGACCAGCGTTCAAGTCTGGTAAGATCCATCTGGATCTTGAACCTATCATCTAGAGTGTTAGCTATTCCTGCCAGTTTAGTATCATCTACAAATTTAGTAAATTCCCCTTCTATTCCTTCATCTAAATCATTTATGAAGATATTGAAGAGCACTGAGCCTAGGATGGAGCCTTGTGGTACCCACTGCTTACTTCCCTTCATGTAGATCTAGTACCGTTAAGGACTACTCATTGAGTATGGTTTGTCAGCCAGTTAGACATCCATCTGATGATGATGCTATCTATCCCACTTTTTTCTAGCATACCAAGAAGTAGGTTGTGGTCTACTTTGTCAAATGCCTTGTTGAAGTCTAAGTATATTATCTCTGCAGTATTTCACTGGTCTACTAATTTAGATATGATTTCAGCAATATTATATTAGATTATAGTGAAGATTTAGATTTTTTTCATATAGTGATGTTATTAAAAATTGCAGTTACAACAATAAAAATTAATATAAAATATAATAAAAGAATAAAAGAAAAATTGAAGGTGCAGAAAAGAAAAAATAGAGAAATAGAAAAGAATCAAAAATAAGAATATAGTGATTTAAAAAATATATATATAAAGAAAAAATATCTACCTTCATCACAACTATAAAAAATTTAGTCACTTATCACTGTCTCTTAAAACAGCGGTCACCAACCAGTGGTCTGTGGACCACTGGTGGTCCGTGAGAAAATTTTGGTGGTCCACAGAAAAATTATTTGCATTTTTTATATTGTACTAAATCAGGGGTCAGTCATTAGACAGATTGTATCATTGGTCCAAACAATTTCTTCTTTCCATAACTTATCTCTTATATATAAACAAATCCTTAAAGCCTCATCATTTCAGTCCTGATGTCAACAAAACTCCATTAAGGGTTACCAGAAATAACATCATATCTATTTTAACATTGATCATGTAAAGCAACTTTATATTTCTTCCTTTTGTTTCTAACATTCTTGATTCTTAATGCCTTCAAATAATGTCCCAGAACTTACTTTTCATTTTTTTTCTTTGACTTCTCATAAAATTCTTCAAAGCTTTAAGAAGCCTATTTTAGATTGTTATTTGTATATTATTTCAAAATTATTATCAATTGTTTTCTTTATTATGTCATTTTTGTAGTCTGATGTTTTTTAATCCACTTTCAAATCAGCCTCAATTTTGTCAGGTAAAAAACTTGTTTTTCTTCCATAGGATCTTTTAAACACAGTCAATCCATAGAGTTCGATATTATTAAAAATCACTTGTGGGTCTATTATTTAAAAAATATCTTTCAACATTTTCAATATTAAAATATTTGGCTTCATTCTATATTTCTAAGTCAAATTCAAGTATTCTTTCATTGTAAGCATTAGGTCCTTCTAGTTCTCGCTAGTGTCCAATTTTTAACTGATCTTAATAACAATTAGATTTAGATTTAATTGATTAGTTACTCTGAAATCTGAACTGAAATTCATGATAATGTCAAAAATGAAGCAAATAAAAATATTCAAAAAATGCAAAAATAAATTGTATGCTATGCTGAAAATAGATAAAGAAAGAAATTTAATGCAACAGAGATAGAGGAGCAATAACCAAGGACTGGAAAATACTCCTTTATATTTCAAAATGAAAAAAGGCTAAGTTAAAGATTGCCCAAATTACCAAAAAACTGTGGTTATCTTAAAATCCAGAAAAATAATTCTTAAATTTTGCAATTTGGACTTCAACAATATAAGAAGCCAAAACTGTGGAGCCTGGATTCAGAAGAGACAGAGGAATTAAGAACTGTTTTGCTAACGCCTGAACAATGGTGGAAAAGACAAGGATTTAAAAATAAAGTTCCCTTTATTGGTTACATTAAGGCTTTTTCAATACATTGACCACAACAAATTGCAGATAACTAAAAAACAACAAGGATGTTCTGATTCATTACATCTGTGTTCTGACTAATATGTTTAACAACCAGGAAACAACATTTAGAATGGACTATAGATAAATTAAATGGCTCATGAGTGATAGTTGTGTGCTATCACTTAATTGATATGCAAAATGCATAGAAATTGAATTGTAATTGCTTAGGAAAAACATCAGGTTATCTCAGGTATGATGAGGATACCAGGTTGATTGCTGAAAGTCAGAGACATAAGTAAACAGTTGCTAAAAATGAAAGAATGAAAGAAGAGTGTAAAATCTGATTTGTTGATCAGTACTTCAAAATAGCCCCTAAAATTATATCAATACACAATGCCATAAACAGGTACAAAAGAAGCTGTAGTAACAGAGTTTATCTTATAGGATGGTGATTACATCCCTGAAAAAAGAAGCACTGCTACTTGAGAAAAAGAAAAAAAACTACGATCCAGATAAAATATTAAAGAGCAAGGACTGTTGTCACACTGACAACAAAGATAAATGGCCACAGTTTTAGTATTGTATAGCAACATAAACCCATGAAAGCTATGCCATCAGAAAGGCTAATAAAGAAACATTGAAGAAAAATTGCCTTTGAATTGTGGCACTGGAGAAAATTGTCATGAATATCTGAGACCGTAAGCAGAACAATTGTTCAGTACTAGATGAAGTAAAACCAAACTGCTGAGTAAAAGCACTAAACTTAGATATTTTGGACACATAATACAAAGACAGGAGTCAACAGAGAAAGCCCTCATCCTCAAAAGAATCAAAGGCAATAGAGAAAGTTAGGGAAGACAAAGACCATAGATATTATCACTGATGACACAAACCAGAGCCACCACAACTCAAAGCAACTAGACAACCCTGGTGAAATGAATAACCACAAAAATGTAACTATGGCTGAAACGTCTATAAAAATCCCAACAATTTCTTCTTCTTTTTCTAATTAACATAATAATGGATACCAGTCTTTCCTCTCCCGGAATTCTGCCCATTTGTCAATTTCAACATACAGTTTAAACTCATAATTGACTCAGACTGCCTGCCAGAACAAATAGTGTTTGGATTAGACATATATAATTTAATCTTGTCCTTTCTGTCACCATTTCACTCTTCCTTTATTTTGGTGCTCTGTGGCCCTTTACCATTACTTTTGAAAGCAGGTATTCCATTTCAGGCCATGCTGCAGTTCTGCAGTATACCTCATCAGAATGTTGTGCTTTTCAACCTGAATTCAACCTCCATATAGAGAATATATATACTAAAATCAAACTACAAAGCCTTCAGTCTGACATGTATAAATTACAGAGTCAATAGGTTTGGGGTTTTTTTTAGATTTGCATAAGCTAGTCCTCGACTTATGACCACAATTGAGCCCAAAATGTATTGCTAAGTGAGAGAGTTATTAAATGAGTTTTGCCCCATTTTACAACCGTTCTTGCCACGGTTGTTAAGTGAATCACTGCAATTGTTAAGTGAGTAACACAGCTGTTAAGTGACTCTGACTTCCCCATTGAATCTGGCTTGTCAGTAGGCTCACAAAATATAATCAGGCTGCAAGTGTCATAAATATGATCCCAGTTGCCAAGCATCTGAATTTTGATTACATGGCCACAGGGATGCTGCAATGGTCGTAAGTGTGAAAAACAAAGTAAGTCACTTTTTTCGGTGCCATTGTAACTTTGAAAAGTCACTAAATGAATGATTGTAAATCAAGGATTACCTGTATATCTGCAAACCTCTTCATGCTTAAATGAGACTGTCCCATTGGACTTGGTATGATCTGGGTAGAAAGCGGCCTCATATCTTCCCATTTTCCCACAAATGTTCAACACACATAGGAAGCATCAATCACTTTTTTATTATAAAATTAATATGATTTTGCTGAATCCTACCTTCTGTTGTGGAGCAATATAGAATACTTTGCTGAGTAAGTAAATACTGTATAGATGAAATTGATTTTGTTAACTGATTACAAAGACAATTGTGGGATGTCTACTTATCTCTTTTATTGACTTATT
>JAEANM010017788.1:0-12847 GCA_017656035.1 Myanophis thanlyinensis | reverse complement strand
TCAGCCAGTTTGGGATGTATGTGTGTGTGTGTGTGAGAGAGAGAGATCCCTATTTCATATTTCATATGTAAAAACTCTCTCTCTCTAAGGAACTTAATATGATACAAGTGGCTTTTGATATAGTAAGCTATGGAGGTTTAAAAACTTACTACACTGTTATAATTTAATGTCAAAATTATGTTCTATATGATCACCAGCTGTGACCCTGTGATCTCTAAACTCAAGTCCTGAATCAGAAGCTGCCTGTTTATTTATTTCTCTCTTAGATTTCTATCCCATTTTCCCTTCCTGTCCTTGAGGTGGCATGCACATGATTCCATCCACCAGTTTATGCCCAGAACAATAAAATAATAAAATAGTTGGGCTTTGAAAGAATGACTGGTCCAAAGTTATTCAGTTTGTCCTGTTCCACAGATGGAACTCGAACCTCCATCTTCCAGGTCCTTGTCCTTGATCCATTGCTCACATCATCTATTGGTACTTTTCTACTCAGAGAAAAGGACCTGTGCTGAGATTCATGCAGGATGTTAGAGGTGGGCATATTCACCTTCTCCACAATTGTATGAGTACTCAGAATGTGTGACAAAAGTAAATAATTGCACCCACTTGTAAACGCTGCTTTACAAGAAATTCTTTAGAGAATTCCCATAAATGGATAGAATTCAACTGATAGTTATCAGTTAGTTACTGGAACTGAATCCTCATTATGGTGTGTGTGTGTGTGTGTGTGTGTGTTGGCAATTGTTTTACCTTCCCTTAATCTATAAATGGTTTTTGAAAGAAATCATGTGGAAAAAAAAAGAATCATGAGCATAACATGCAGATAACTTTATTTTTAAGATCTAAAAGGCACTGTCTACTTAGAAAAGACAAATACTTCTTTTCCTTGTCTTATTCTGTGTTTATTGATGGTTTCTTGCTTTGACAAGCTGGAGCCTCCCATTATTTGCATACATGCTCATTAAGATTTGGCTATTTCATTTGTAGCTTTGCCTTCATATTGGTCTTTGAATTAGGTTGAGATTGATCATAAAAATCTTAGCTGTTTATATCATTGTGGATAAATCTTCAGCACTCTTTGGGAGATCACCCTCCAATTGCATTAATTTATATTTTGGCTTGTTATTTAGTTTATCAAAAAAATCTGTCTCTAATCCAACAACAGTCCTACCTCTAGGCCTCTCCAAACATCTGCATCAGCCTGATGAGAATTACCAGTATTTAGTTAGATGTCTTTGATTAAGATTTTATTTTCTGGAGAAAAAATATGGCTTCTGATCGGAGCTGGTGGATGGATTTGGATCACATAATATGTCTGACTTACCCTTTCTGCATGGTGGTTCTTCATGGCTAGCTTTGGTGTAAAGACAATTCTGGTTGGGTTCACTGGAGCTTCCACTTCCTAAATGTCCAGAATCTTTGTTCTTCATTTTTCTTTTGTGACGAATGTCCTGTGATTTTGACTTGTGAGGGTCTCTAGCCTCAGTGCTTTTTTTTCTTACATGCAGAGGGCTCTTGTGAAACATACTTACTTCTTTAGACTTTGATTTTCTTTGATCTCGTCTATGTCTCCTGTCTCTGGAATAGTTTCTACATTTCTTCTCATCATGAAGATACTTTGCTTTGTTTCTTCCACCATGTCTTTCTTTTGAAGCAGAACATTTGCATTCTATGCTGCCCTTTGAGTCACTATTTTTCTGTACACTCCTTCTTTTGGGAGATCGAGTTTTTGACCATGCCGAAGAATATTCCTTTAATTTATTTATGGAAACCTCAGAGGATTGACATTTTGTTATATCTTTTTTGCCCAGTTTCTTCACTGTAATGATGTTAGCAGAATTTTTGTGATAAATCTTAAAGGCACCGTCGTCTACAAATGCTAACTCATTTTTACTTGTTTCCATATCTGTTGGCTTATGAATCTGAACAGGATCTATTTCTACCATGTCCTCTTTTTCTTTCTGTCCTTGAAATAGGTGGGAGTGAGAGAGAGATCCAGGGACCTGTACTTTTTCCTTTGGGGGTGTCGTAAGCAGTATATTTTTAATAATATGATAGGCTGTAGCTATCCCCTTTTCAGTATCTTTGTTGGATAAATCCATATAATTTTCTTCATTCAATGAATGATTTTTATCATCTGCTATAGCAAATGTGGAAGGAATGGCTTTCTCTGAACCCTGAAGCAAGAATGTTAGGTTTCCATAATCTAAACTACCACTGGGTTTGGGCACCTGACTTTTTTCAGGATGTTGCAGATGTTCATTATTTGGAGATTGAGAAGAAGTTAAAAGATCAGGCCCTTTCAATATTGCAGGGCATTCGTACAAGGCACACCAGTCATACCTCTTCAGATTTAATGAGGATTGAATAAAACTCATGAACTCATGCAGGAAATGACCAGTGAAATGGTGCAAGTGGGGCTGTAAAATAGCTTCAAATTCTTTGCTGTCCAGATCATGATGAGCAAGGTTGCTTAGGATGAGACTCTGCAAAGTATAAATAGTTGATCTATTGTTACCAAACAGCACTTTTAATTCTCGTTTTAGCCAAGGGATCAGTCTATCCAAACACTGAGGATTTCTGCCAAAAATTTCTGTTGAAGGTGTTTGACTGAAATCTGGATTTGAAGCATTTTGAACTAGAATCCCTGCATGGTAAAGAGTTCTCCTAAACTGAATTACTGCTTGGGCTTTAAATTTCCCAAGGCTGATTAAATCAATATCATTGGGTCTCTCTGTAACTGCAAACTGCCTCATGAGCTGATAAATATCCTTCTCTCTTTGAGTTAATGTTCCACTAATTTCATTATGCACGATTCCATTGTCAGGAGATGATGTAAGTCTTTGAGAGGAGGCTGATGCGTAGTCTTCCTTGCTTTCAGGAGGAGAAAAAGAGCTACCATTTAAAGGCAGGACATATTCGCAAAAGGCATCTTTTCTCTGTATAGTGTGAACGAATGAATAGAAATGCTGCTTACACAATGGACATATAACTTTCTTTCTGGACCACTTCTGAATACATTTGAAGCAGAACTGGTGATTGCAAGGGTTCAAGTAAGTTGGGTCTTGGATCATTGCTAAACAGATGGCACATTTTGAATTTTTGGCTCCATTTTGTTGCATTGTTTTCATTAAGGAACTCTTCCTTGAGGATCTGAAGCCAATCCTTGGCTTACGTTTCTTCTGTAAGTGTCTCATGATCTGGAAGATGACACACAGAAATAAAACTTAGAAAACCTGCATTTTTAACAATTGAGATAGTCTGAATGCTGATGGCATCATAAGCAAGACATCTGTAAATTTCAGGACAAAAACTAAAAAAATAAAGGGTTTTTCATTTATTTATTTATTTTGCTCAATTAACTTCAAGACAATATTCCCAGAACTGAAAATATTTTAATACCTAACATTTTTAAGCAAGTGTCTAATTCTGAATCTTCACAAATCCCATCAAATCAACACTCTTGCTGTTCCTAAAGTGAGGACTGGTGGAAAATTGGATTTTAAAATAATCCTGCACAATATATTTTGTCAACATCATTCTCTGCCACTCCCCTCCCCTCATATGTGTTGTGTGGAGAATCAATTACAAATTTGAGCACCTGTAAAAGTCAAACAACTTTATTTTTGTCTCTGCAGTTTTCTTTATATGAAGAGCTAGGAAAAAATGTACTTTTCAGACATTTACTGAATATTGCTCCATGTTTCATCAACTTGCTGAATCACTGAACTTTTCAGATTTTGATTTAGAGTGTTTAATAAAATCCTGCTTTGACCCAACATATGAATCTCAATGTATGTGATTTTGTATTGTACTTGTCCAAATCTGAAGCCCTCAACCTATCCTAGCCATCATTCTTGGTACAATTCTTTGTATTTAGAACATACTTACTTCACTATAGTTCCTTTTGACTTCTACCCTCTCCACTTACTCCAAACTTTCACTGAAGGCTCCGTTCTGCTTAACCTTTCTTTCTAGAATTATTGGCTGATTTTTAGCTGATAATTCTCTCTCCCATAGAGATAAAATTCAACTTGGTAAACAGAACCCAAAGAAAGTTCTAGCAGTGACCTCACTATGGTGAGCAAGAAAGCAAGTTCTTATCTGATTCTAAATTCTTTTGGGGTGTTTTGTGTATTTTCAAGACAGAAATTTACATATGGCTCCAATATTTTTAAGGATAGAGAAAAATAAGAAAGGAGAGAAGGGGAGAAGTTAGAATGAAATTGACATTCTTCTTCATTATCAGTGTTGCTATTTATGACCTCGGCCTTATATCAATATTTTTCTCAGTGACTATGAATGAATTAGGGAATTAGATTTGAAAGGGTGGATCTGCAAAGAATGTGGTGTATGAAGTATCTGTTTGAAGGCTTAAAAAGTTCTACCAGGGATGTCAAACTCAAGGCCCATGGGCAAGATCCAGCCCACAAGGTGCTTAGATCTTACCCATAGGGCTGACCTGGAAACAGTTAAGGACCAGCTCACAGTGCCTCTGTCAGCAAAAATGGAGCTTGGGAGGCCTGCACGCGGCCCTCCTGAGCTCAGTTTTTGTTGGCAGAGGTTTATAGGAAGCCATTGCAGCTGAAAACAGAGCTTGGGAGCCCATTTTTGCTGGCAGAGTACTAGAGGAACCACAGGTACCCCTGACACAAGTGAAATTGAGTTAGTCATGCCCATTCCAACCATGTCCACCAGGCCTCCCAAGGTCAAACACAACCCTGATCCGGTCCTCAATGAAATCGAGTTTGACACCTCTGAGCTACATCCTCTGGAGGGCTTGGTTCATCTGCTGCAAAGACTTTGCCTGGTTGTGTGTCTCATAATTTTTCTGCTAGATCCTGACGATGAAATGAAGCAGTTGTGTATGCATAAACTCATGGAGACAGTGGACAAAAAACTTAGCAGCAGCTGTGTCAAAAATGTCTGGCTGCTCTAATATTTAAAAAGGAGATTTTCTTCTTATTAACTTTACTGAAGCTTTTTTTTTCTTTCCAATGCTTTACACAGCTCCAGAGCTTTATTAAGAGCTTATTAAGAACTCCTTGCCATGATAACTGACAATATAATCTAAACCAAGTGTATTGATATATGTGTTCAATTTGTGCTCTAAGACCATATTTGCCAAGAGAAAGAAAATGGCATTAAAACAATAACTATCTTAATTGAACTGATTACATAAATCAAAGGATTACCATAATTTTTGGGATATAAGACGCACTGGAGTATAAAGCGCACCTAGATTTTGGAAGAGAAAAAGAAGAAAACAAATTTTTGGCCTTGTTTTCCCTTTCCTCAGCCCCCAAAGGCATTTTGCAGGCCTCTAGAAGACTCCGTGTGGCTCGTTTTCACCCAAAAATGGCCCATTTTTCACCCATTTTTTTGTGAAAATGAGCCACGTGGAAGCTTCAGGGTCCTGCAAAATGCCTCTGGGGGCTGGGGAGAGGGAATACAAGATATGCAGAGGGGTTGGGAAGCTAAAAACAGCCCGTTTTCACCCATTTTTTGGCCTCACAACCCCCGCCCATGTATCTTCTATTACCCTCTCACCAGCCACCAGAGATATTTTGCAGGCCTGCAGAAGCCTCCATGCAGCTCATTTTCACCCCGAAATGGCCCATTTTTCACCCATTTTTGGGGTGAAAACGAGTCACGCAGAGGTTCTGGAGGCCTGCAAAATTCATCTGGGGGCTGGGGAGAGGTAATACAAGATGTGTAGGGAGGTTGGGAGGCCAAAAACAGTCTGTTTTTGATGAAAATGGGGTGCACTGGTGGGGGCACAGGAAGCCAAAACAGCTGTATTCGGTGTATAAGACACACTACAATGTTCACCCACTTTTAGGGAGGGGAGTGTATCTTATACACCAAAAAGTATGCTATGTAACATCCTACAAAAATTTTATAAAATGCTGGTCAATGATTATGGTACAGCATTTTACTTTACATAAGGGGGGAAAAAAATCACTTTTCTTTGTACATGCATCCTTCTATACTTGGGATCAATGTTGTTGTTATTGTCATTGTTAACAACTTTTATTCTTTAAACAGGAAAGTCAATTGAATACTCAAAAATGCACCACAAATATCATTGACTGGCTCTAATGGTTGATACGGGCTGCTACCAACATCCTAGAAGCAACCAAGTAGCTTCTTAAACTGTACGTTGTTACAAGTAGTGCAGTCTTTTGCAGCTCTGCTGGTGTTATTGCAGGAAGCTGCAACTTCTTGATGTATTTTGCAAGTGCAAGTGCCCCAATGACAATGATTATCCCGGTAACATGTTTCATCCATAATTGCATAGTTTCAATGGCCAGGTTGAGATATTTTGTGATTTTTTCCCAATACTTTTTCTTTAACTCTGGCGTCTCCTGGTACAGAAATATTAAGAAATTGTACGTTTTGGTTTTCTACAACTGTGATATTTGGCATGTTGTGTTCCAAATGACAATCCCTCTGTATTCAAAAGTTCCACAAGAACTTCACCTTCTTATTTTCGGCAACTTTTTCCACTTTATGTTCCCATGACTTTTCAGATACAGGTTATTATTACAAACTTTTATTCATTTAACATGAAACTCAGTCAACTGAACATTTAAAAATGCACCATAAATATGACTGAATGGCTCTGATGGTTGACACAGGTTGCTGCCAGCATCCTAGGTATCAACCAAGTACCTTCTTAAAATATATGTTATTCCAAATAGCTCAATATTTTTGCAGGTTTTTTGTTATATCAGGAAGCTGCAATTTCTTGATGTATTTTGTAAAATTCTTGGACATGGTACGGAGTGCCCCAATGACAATGGGTATCACTGTCACATGTTTCATCCATAATCAGGTAGCTTTGATGACCAGGTCATCATCATCATCGTTGTTGTTGTTGTTGTGTTCCTTGTGTTGGGATGGTATGGAACTTATCATGACATGCCATAAAATATGGGCGGATGCCTTAATACAAACCTCCTCACATATTGCATAGCATACTAACCAAAGAGAAAATCAGATTGGTCTAGTGGTGAAGGCATCAAGTTAGAAATCAGGAGGCCATGAGTTCAAGTCCTTCCTTAGGCATGAAAGTCAGCAGGGTGACTTTGGGCCAGTAATTCTCTCTCTCAGCCCAATCCACTTCACAGGGTGGTTGTTGTGGGAGAAAATAAGGGGAGGAAGATGTGTAGGAAATGTTTGCCCCCTTGATAAAGGTGGGATATAAATAAAACAAATAGTAAAAACTTGAAAGAAGAACCAGAACGCTGATCTCATACATTTCTGCTTCACTCTTTCTCTGTTGTTCTGCTGTTTTTCCCCTCTTGGCTGGGTACAGAAACAAATAATTCTAAGAAGAACATTTTGCATGCAGATAACACTAAACTATGTTGCTTCTGATATGATATCCTCATATGCATGTTGCATATTCTCTCTGGTTTCAGATTTTGAATCATGTTCGGTCACCCAACTGCTGTCACAGATAAACCAGGATCTGGGATTGCAAGGAAAATTTTACTCAAATCTAAATGATTGTAAGCAGAGCTGTCTTCAGAGTTTGCTTGTCCAAGGTGGTCAAGTCTCTAACAGATGGAATGGGGTACATGGACCGATGAAGTGTAAAAAGGGGGTTCAGCACCTACTGTACAATCCACCTTACTTGCAAAGCACTCATGGGTCAGGTTAAAGCTTGGATAAGGTTTCTGAATTTTAAAACCAAAGGAACTGATTTTACTTTTTTAAAAAAGGCATACAGTTTATTTCCAGAGAAAGCCTGAACTAGCCAACAGTTGTTCAGAACATTGCTTGCTTTGCTGTAAAACATTATAATTGATTCTAATCAAGCTCATAGAAATTTAGCAATAGGTGCATGTTAGTATATGGAAACAATCTAGAAATATTTTTCTACTTGACTTACAATTTAACTTCTATTTTCTCAGGGTAATGAGTATGTATTCTGAACCTTGTCTTCTTTGATACCCATGACCTGATGTATTAACTCGTTTTCTCACGTGGACATGCATATATATTTGAAACTCCATTAAGCAGATGTTCTACCCATAATTAACTTTTAGTTGGACTGCAAACAACCTAACTACAAAGAGGTTGAAGTTAATTAAATTTAGGATTATAATATTTTATTTTCTGAAAAAGAGTTCATTAGAAGAGAGAGCAGTTTAACTCAAAACTCTTTAAGGACTCTTTGCAGAAGATGGATAAAAATTAGCTGGTGTTTTCTGGATTTATTAATTAATAGGGGTTGAGTGTAGGGAGAATGGAAACATTATTTAATTTAGAAGGGGGAAAATACTCTCAAATATATGTATGTTATAAAGAAGAATAGAAGTCACTTTGTTTTTCTTCTTCCTCTTCGCTTTTTATTGTTTGCAACACTGTGTAGCTTTTTTGAATTTTTCTATATTGTTTCATATTTGTATTTTTAAAATAAAATAAAATTATAGGGAAAACTATAATTTTTAAAAAAGGAAGAGGGTGGCTTACAGAACAATGAGTAACACAAAAGCCTACAATTGGTTTTGCTCCTCTTTGACAGTAAAAATGCAAAAGTCTAATTTAACCACTTACCCAGAGATTATTGGGTTTGAACCAGTTTCAAAGTCAAACATTTTTGCCACTGAAATGTATTTGTTACACAAAAGTACAAGTTTTACCACCTAATGTTTGTTGTGTGAAATCACAAGCTACTGAAATCATACTTTTCTGCATGAAATTATAGGTCTTATATATTATATCAGTGTTTGCAGCGTGAATCAAAACACCATGCCATTTAACAACTTAAATATTGTTTCCCCTGAAGAAAAAGTCTGTCTCAAAAGAAAGCCAACAAAAAAGCAGCCAAAGCAATGGGTAGCATTTGCTGATGCCTCGTGAGTAGCAATACCCGTTTATATACGTAATTGCTAGCCACTCACTCCTCCCTTTATGCACCAGTCAGAAAGCAAAAGGATGATACACTTTCCCAGAAACTTTAGTTAGAAACTGTAGCTAGGCTTCACTGTTTTCTCTTGCAGGCATACTGTATGCTCCAGCCTTAGACATTTCAATATATTTTTATTTCCCTCATGGATGAATCTTGGTTAGGAAAAATAAAGTATCTGCAAACTCTGGATATATGGTAGCCTTAGTCATGTTTACTAAAAATCTTTATTATTACTATTTTTAGCAATTGTAGCAATTTGATGCATTCTTTTGCTATCCATACTGTTGGGAGGACAAGATCATCTAAAGCAAATGGATACCTCCTTCATCTGATTAGGACCATCCAATACTGTCAGTCATTAGAGAAAAATATCTCACCAATTGTAGTACACACCCACACCCACACACAGCCACAGCCACACCCAACAAAGGTTTGAAACATCCAAAATGTGTCCTTTAATTTGAACCTCTGCCCCCACTTTCACCATGTGTTAATTATTTCTATACATTCTCACATTTGAAAACTTAATTTATTTTCACATGTCCCCATAATGGATTAGTTACAGCTTCAACTATGAAGACTATGCTTAATTACCCTTATTTGACTTGGATTCTATAGGTTTCTAATAGTAAATTTCCACAGTGATCTAGGAACAAAGCATGTAATTTTAATGAATGGTGATGTTTGTTGGCAAGCATTGTTTGTATATAGCACAAAATGGCATGCCTTTAATTGCTCACCCTATAAAAAGGGGCGGGGAAACACCCTCCAATATTCTCTTTTTTCAAGTTACAGTGAAAAACATATTGGTATACCTATAAAGGCCTTTGCAGGTGTCTAGTAAATGGCCAGGATTAAACTAGGCTGGTGAAGGGAACCATTGAACCTGATTCTAACCAAGCATCCTTAAGCCTTAGTATTAACATATATTAAGAGGGTGTGCAAAGGATTTGTACAAATCCGTGTGAAACAAAAGTGTCTGATTCTATGTCAAGACTGTATCAGACTTTTGCGGGTAGCACACTTATAAAATAGTTCTCCATAAAATAGTGATTTCATTTAAAAATATTTCATTGGTTAAATAGTTATATGAGTACTGCCCATGTACTAATTAATTTCCCTATGGATCCCATTTAGCATGTGAGAAAAGAATAATGAATCTAGAAAGGAATCCAAATTTAGTAGGAAATGTATTAATTCTAATTTAATCTACAATGGAATGGATTAATTTGTACCATTTGAGTTGCTCTTTCTGTGCAGTCCAGTTTCCAATGAACCCACACAAAACATAGGGAAAGTGATAGTCTATCTTTAATGAATATATAAATATATACAGATATTTCATAAAAATTATACAGGGATCATAAAGCATCTCCAGGAATATTCTCTGCTGTCAAAGAATGATCTAGCACTGTACAAAGTATGTAAATAGCACCACTTTCAATTTAAAAATTTAAAAAACACTGTCACATAACTATGGCTTCAAAAATCCTTCAAAAAACATTTTTAGAACATGTTAAATTTCATCCCCTGTACATTTTTCTTTATAACATTTGAGGTAACCAATACAACAGGCCTTGGATTACTATCAGTGTTTTTTCTTAAGATTCTATGTTTTTGGCCATTATACATTAAGCACATTTTTTTTCATTTATATGAATTTATTGGATTGAGTGTAACATGTAAAACTTGAGTAAGAGAACTAGTTCAAAAGTTCTCTTGTGGGCTATTGGGTTGAAATTTTTGATGTACAAATCATGGTTTTTTAATACATGAAAAACATCCAGGTTCCCACTTGGTAGCAGAACCACTTGGAAGGATTTCAGTAGAAGACTGCAATTCTGCAGATTTAGCCCTTTCTTCACCTTGCCAAAGCAATTGACCAGAATCATCCTTTTCTCTTGTTTTTAGTTCAATGTGTTCAATAATCAAAATGTCTTCTCTTTGGGGCTGAAGCATCTCAATGACAATAATCTCTTCTCCTTTGTGATGGATGACTTTCGTACTAACTAAATCTTGTTGCAATGAGGTCTGTTTTATGCTGTTTTCTTCTTGTTCTTGGGATGGAAGCTGCAGAGTGTTTGACATAAGCTTACTGCTAACTAGCTGGCCAACATTAGGTATACCTGGCCCTGGACCATTAGAAAGGCCATCAACTAAATCAACACTTCTTAAGGCCTCTTGCTTATGTGTCAGTTCTTCGTCCTCTTCCTCTTCCTCCTCCTCTTCTTCTTCATCTTCTTCCTCTCCCTGCACTTCAGCTATATTGATTTCTGTTCTCTCCTTACAGCCTGGGATGGATTTGCCGAGTATTGGAGCCCTCTCTTCTAATTGATTCAGAACATATTTGTTTGATGGACAGTGTACATTGTGGGTACTTAAAGGTCCATCAGCTTGGAAAAATGTATCCACATTGTCTTCATTTCTTACAAGTTCCCCATCAGAAGATCCAAAAGGAAGAAAAAAATCATCCAGAATATGGTCTAAACTGGAACTAGTTGATTCCTGGATGTCATCATTCCAAGTTTCTTCCTCATCACTTGACATTGTTTCTCCAATTTCCCCATCATTCTCATTTGAGTCTTCTGATTCTCCTTCTTCCTCCTCATCTTCTGAAGAAGAGGTAGTAAAAGATGAATAAGACTGAAACCCATCATCATGCATAGGGAAGGGAACATCATAACTGGCTCTCCAGTCATAAGCCCTAATGTTGAAAGGAGAGCGAGCAAAATTAATGAATTCATGTAAGAAGTGATTGGTGTAATGGAGTAAGTGAGGCTGAATCACATCAGCAAATGCTTGACTGTCCAGATCATAAATAGTTATGTTATTCAGAATGATGTGCTGTATGTTATTGACTAATGATGAATGTGTTCCACACAGTACTCGCAGCTCACGCTTCAACCAAGGCACTAACCGGTTGAGGCGGACAGGATTCCTGTGAAAAAAATCTGCTGATATATCTCTATAAAATCCTCCACTTTGGACATTCCTGACACGAACTCCTAACTGATATAGAGCTCTTCTGAACTGCAATGAAGCCTGCTCTCGAATTTGTCCAATGGATATTCCTCCAGGATGAGTTGACCTCCTTATTCCAAGTTGTCTCATCAGCTCATCAAGCGTTCTTATCCTATCATGTGATTGGAGACCTGAATAGCCTCCATATAAGATCCCATTATCTGGTAGTGTTTCAGATCTTTGATTAGTTGCTGACCTCTCCCCACACATGCTATAGGATGCATTTTCAAAAGGAACAATGTATTCCTCAAAGTCTGTGTCAGATCTTATGGTATGAAAGAAAGAATGGAAACGTTGCTTGCAGAGTGGGCACTCTGCCTTCCTGTCTGACCACTCTAGGATACAGGCAAAACAAAATCTATGGAAACAAGGATTTAAGAAGGCCACATTCCGTATTCTTTCTAAGCAGATGGGACATCTTGAGTCTGAAGGTCCATCAGTTGGGACGGTGGTGTTTTCATTTCCTGCCCCAGTCAGGGATAAAAAGCTACTGTCAGAATGAAGTTCTTCATTTGATGATGCCATAATCTGATGGAGAAGACACAATCAATATAAAGACTGGAGTAATACAATGGTTAATCATAAAAACAGTGTAATATAATAAATGTGACATGTATGCATGGATATACATATATAAGTTGGGCTATCAGAATATATTTCCCCCAATAGCATTGCTAAGAGTTTTCTCACTTCTTCAGGAAAAGGCAGTCATTCTCCAAATTCTTTTTGAGCTTTGTTTGTTTACTTACAATAGCTTATTTATTTTGTGGAGGCTGTCTTTTTTTTCTTTACAATGCCCTGAAGTGACATTGTTAGCCTGGAATTAACTCTTTGTGGCCAATACAAAATGGTGGACAAATTGTCAAGGCAGATGCTGCTGTTGTCGTTTATAAAGCAATAATA
>JAEANM010017787.1:0-12847 GCA_017656035.1 Myanophis thanlyinensis | reverse complement strand
TAATGTCCAAAAGAAATTAAATATGAGGCAAATTTAAGTTGGTTAAAGTTTTGAAAATCAAAGTGGAATGCAAATGATAGACCAGAAGAATGATCTGGATAATGACTTTTACTGGGTTTACAAAAGAAATTAGTTAGCGCCTCAAAATTTGCAATGGAAAACATAAAAATTGAAGAGGCCAAATCCTAGAACAACATCTGAATGAAGCAAAAGTAAAGATTATTAGAAGTAAAGGGAAAAAATATAAAGTTGGTTGATTTGATGAAGCTTAAAATATATTTTATGAAATTGTGGCAACACTTTATAGATTTTTTGTTCACCTCAGGCCTGAAAAGTTTATGATTTATGGATGAGCATATAAGTTATGGAAGAAAAGATATTTGTTATCTTATGGTCATGAAGAGTTTTCAAATTTGTTTTCACTTGTGATGAAGATCTAAAGTGACTTTTATATATTTTTCTTCATTTTATGTTATTTTTTAATTTTTAAAGTTTTTTTTCTACTTCTGCTTTCCTAATTACAAATAGAAAATGTATTTGGTTTTACTATTGTAATTAAAATAAAAATATGAAAAAATAAATAAAATTTCAAATCACATTGAGGGACATTGAGTAAAATCTAGTTAGGGCAACCAGCATATAAAAAAAGTGTGTTCTCTGCTGCCATGCCTTAGTAGTGAATTTTACCATAGAAGATTGCTTTTTCAAGCATTCTTGGATGACTAGGCATGTAAAACAGGCTAATTGGCTGGATTTAGTGTTTCACAGTATGACTGACTGGATAAAATGAATTTAACCCTATGCATGGTTGGATCTATTTTGTGCTAAATTTAACTCGCTACAGCTTAATTGGCTAAAGGTTAACTGCCCCATTGACCCAAATAAGCCATTCCCCTCTTTTTGGAGATGAGCTTACATTGTATAAACTGAATTTTGCCTCATAATTTGCATTTATTCAAATATATAGGCAGAGTGCTTGTATAGGAATATCTAGAGTGGTCAGCAGGCAAATTTCTCTATGATCTCTAGAGCTACATTTAAATATTCTAAGTGTTTCCCTTTCAGTTAAAATAAATCAAACTTTCTTACCTAATTTCCTAAAATAATAAGAACAGGGAGAATGTTTAATATATAATTAAACTTTACTTATTATAACAAATTTATCTTCCTTATCTGTTGGAATTATAAATTGTATTTCTCCAATGTCATTTAACTCTATGAAAAATAAAGTCTGCTTTCAAAAGGAAATACATATTCTTTCAAGCTGCCTGATATTTAATGCCCAAATACATTACATACATTTTTGTCCTTGTGAGAGAAAAATATTGCCCTATTTGAAAATGATATACTACTTTACATAAGTATTACATTATCCTTACATGACTTTTTGTGAAATGTTAACACATACTTTATTTCTGCTTGTGTCTTCTCAACAACTCTAATCTAGCTTTAAAACATAGATATATAATCTTTTATGGAAAGCAAAAAAAAAGCAATCTATACATAGTAGGTGAATCATGTTTGTTTTTTCTCACATGCCTGCTATTTAATATTTCTAACAGCATAACATTTTAAACTGTATGGCTACACACTCACCAGGTGACTTGACAGTTCAAAACAATTTAACCCTTCATTGCAATGCTGATTCCAGTGACTAAAAAGTACTGAGAAGACTGATATAACAAATCCAGGTATGCATGCTTTTGTCTGTAACATACTTCCCCATTCTTTTTATACTTTGAAATATTTTTAGACAATGCTTACATTGCTTATAGTCCAGTATTCATTCCATGTGAATGTTGTGTACTGCTTTGGATATTTTTAAAATGAACATTTCACTGTTAATATGCTTTTTTATTTGTTTACATGCCTTCTCTTTATTTCTTCACTAAGAAAAACCACATGTAGGAAAATAATGTTTAAAATATTTTGATTATCCTTTGATATCTCATCTGAGCTTTACTATTCAGAGTTTGGATATATCTATCTATCTGCTATATTTGCGTTATAAGCTTCGATGGTTTGTGAGCAGTTTGAAAACTATTGTCGCTTCCCTTAAACTATAGACAAGAATTATACTGGGGGTCAGGAGCAAGAGATATGTAATTATGGAAAGTGATGTGGAAGGAAACATAGCCCAAACAAAAGGTGATAACTGGTTATTTTCATAGCAGTGAAAATCAAGAAATTGATCAAGAAATTTTAGAAAGTAGGACTATGTCTAAAAAAATTTCCCTATATGCTCTCAATTTCACCTCATTATAGTAGGGGCTATTTGTATAGTTAAATCCTATTCCAATGAAAAGCAAAGCAATAAATCAATGTTAGTCACATGCTTTATAAAACAAATTCAAAATTGAAAAAGAAGTTAGGGACATTGGCTGAAAAAATAGAAAAGCATTTAATAGAAATAAATGAAAGCTTTGTTTAGGAAAATAAATCAAATACTTTTGCCCTGTTGTATTCTGTTGAGACTCTACAGTTTGGGATGAGTTAGAAAAGCTGTGAAATAAATAAATGTACAGCCTTAAAACTGCTGAGATATGAAGGAATACCAGCTAAATTTGGTGTAATAGTTAAGGTATTGATCTAGAACAGGGGTGTCAAACTGGTGGCCTGTGAGCCAGATGCAGTCACTTGTGGGCAACACCCACCCCAGCTCCACAAATGGGAAAAACGTTGTGAAACATCATGTGACAGCAACGTGACACCTGTGATCTAGAAACAAAGACACTGAGTTTTCGGCCTCCCTTAGACCTGAAAGCCAGTGGGTGATTTTGGGCCAGACTCCTCCTCTCAACCTAACTCAATTCACAGGATTATTGTGGTAGGGAAAGTAGGAGACAAATAGCTGTTCAAGTTATAAACATTATTTGGACGAGGATTTAAATCATCTATTAAATTTCAAGCTTACCTCTGCTACTTTTGCTGCATCCAGGACTCGACTATCCTTTTCAGCACCCTTTTGTTTTTGTATAGTTCGCCAGACAGCATTTCTTAATCCTTCTCGATTCACATCTCCCAAAAGTTCACTACGCAGGATAACAAGATTGTAGATCACACCATAACGTATAACCCAGAAGGGATCGTTATCTGAAATAATGGTAGACCAGGGTATCATAACATGACTGCTCAAAATATGAGAAATGTCTTTCTGATCATATCAAGAAATCCACATAGTCTAGAATTCTGCTTTAAAAGCACAGCTGACACCTCTGCAAGCTTAGGCTAAATTTAAACATGTGAAGGTTCTTTAAACAATTATGGAAAGCATTTTACCACATAAGTAATTCAATTAGTTGTTATTATTTCTCTATGCACTGCACCTTTGGTGAACATCTAGCATCCTAGCAACCATCTTTCTAGTCCACAGTTGGTTGTGATGCCACTTCTAACACAGTATAGTTTAATGAATGTTATGACTTTTGAAAGAGCTGCCAGTAAAGGTAAGCCAAAGGAAATTACAGGCTTTTTATACAAAAGCAACATCACAACATGCTGTACCCAAAACGGGTCCTAACCTGGTGCCAAAGCCAATAAAGACTATAGACATTTATTGGAGTACTCCAGCAAAAGGGTTTCAGCAGCTAAAGGAGCCAAAGCCCCAAACAATGCAAAATACAAACTTAAGGAAGTAAACACCCTAAGAATCAAAGCTTGGTTCCTTGACACATGCCTCTTTTGATTTGTTTCTTCTACTTTACCCTCCTTTTTCATACAGCTCATGTTTATGTTAATAAGATTTCTTATTAAAAGAAAGTGCATCTTTTACTATTATGATATGCTGGAGGTTACCAAAGTTTACATATCTACGTGCCTTACAGTGGTGGCATGCAACCGGTTTTATTACTTCTTCAGTGCCGCACGCAGCATCTGCGCTGCCCCGTGGCTTCTAAAATACAAGTTTTTCCTTACCAGAGGCAGTCCAGGTGAATAGGAAGGCTGCAGAGACGCACAAAACAGCTATTCAGTGTGATTCAGATGAGCAAAAAAGAAAAAAAAGAAAGGGATATAGGACAGGAAAGGGCAGGGGCAGGTGGGCAGGGCCAAATGTCAATGCCACTACCAGTTCGGTAGAACTGGTGCGACCAGGCTGAATACCACCACAAGTGCCTTAGCTAGCATCCTTCTAACATGTCCTAACTTGTAACTTTTTGTTGCTAGACAGTAATGTCCCACCATTGTTCATCACAGCTTCAACTTTCTACATCAGCAATTCCTTTAACAAACTTTCCTAATTCCAATCTGAGTCCTTCAGACATTAGGCTGAAAGCTCCAGCTTTTTTTTTTTTTTTAAAGGGGGCAGGACTTACACTATGATATTGTTTAGATCACTCTACTTCCTTCCCCTTTGACTTTCACCATTGGCCTGGCCATATCATAGCAGAAGTAAAAAAAAGTAACAGTAATCCCTTTGTAACTGCTTCCAGTTTAGATATTTAGTTTCAAATAGAATTATTTCCTTTTAAAAAAGAATCCAGATGATATCATTAATATCTGCACTCTAGTGTTTTTCTATTTCTATTTTTTACTAAACCAAATTTTAAAAAATAAACCACTAGAATGTCAGTGCTGGGTTATCAGGTGTTGACTTTCAAAGAAGAATCAAAGCTATTTATGACTGTCTGGCTTTTGCTTCTTAACTTTTTCCTTTGGGTTTCTCATGGCTTCCAGTTCAGAGCAGCAGCATTTCTATAGAGTGATTAATAATATCTTCATGACTCCCACTCACTCAGTTCCACAAGAGGGGTTAATTATTAATCTTCTTTTTTTTTTCCTTTCATTGTACTGAAAAATAACAGTTTCACCAATTACACTAATTAAGGTGCAATTAAGAAGCAATTCATGAGCAATGTTACTGCTGTGCTGATCAAGAAGCAACAAAACGAAACTGCATGGAAGTAAACTAATCATTCTACTGTATTTTCTAGCTTTCAGATTTATTTTACAATTGTACATTGTTGTAAATCATCTAAGCACTGCCAGTACAATAAAAAGGTCAGTTACACACTTTTAAAATAATTAACATTGCAGAGGATTTTTGATGAACAATGCTTAGATTTGTGTAAGCCAGTGTTTCTCAACCTTCAGTCATTTAAGATGTGTGAATGTCAGCTCCCAGCATTCCCCGGTTGAGGAATGCTGGGACTTGAAATCCACACTTCTTAAATTAGCCAATATTGAGAAGCACTGTATAAGCATTGATCTAACTACCTTGCTCATTCAATGAGCACTGCTGAATGGAACTTTTCTAAATGTTCTGTGTGAAGCCAACACTACATGTTTAATATGCAAAGAGTTAACTTCATTAATCTGTTGCAGCAAAAGTAGCCAAGAGTCATGTGGCATTTTAAAAATTATTAGAAATTCATAATAGTCCACAAAAGCATATGCCGTAATAAATTGTTTAGTCCTGAACAGACACACAACATTCTGTTATTTTAATTCCATTTCCAGCTGAATGCCAGCAAACAGTGCCTCATCAACGTTAAAAAATGCCTCATATGAAAGCAGTGGTTATTTTCCCCTCACTTCTGACACTGAGCTCTTTCTGTAGCCTCACCGTTGTGCTTTCATCCCATCTTCAAAATGGGACAGAGGTAAACAGCAGCCTCCCTCCACCGAACCGCTTCGTCACACAACAAAGAAACCAGCAGATTGCTGCCCTTACAGGAGGGCAGTGCTAGTTGCTGCTATCGAAGGCAGCGACAGTGCTTTGGACAACGCAAAGATTGATTTCTTTAATAGCTAGATGGAGCATAGCCTTCAGTGAACATTTGACTTGTTTCTGTCTTCATGCACTGAGTGGTTTAATTTCTTTGCTCATTGTTGTCCTGGATAAAGGCAAGATAAAGGCAAGAGTCACACTACTGTTGCCATTCAGTGAGCTATAGGGGCTGAACCGAGGAGACACCCTCATCCCTTCCCACATCAGGAGGACAAATAGGCGAGCCCTTCTTCTCACAAATAGCTGAAAAGATTAGGTACTAAATAGCGGAGAGGAAAGGGGAGCCAGGCTCTATGAAAACCCAATTTCCCGCAAAGAGTTCACCTTGCCCAAACTTATCAACCATAGCGAAATCCATAAATAGAATGTGGAGACACAAGAACGCTTCCTATAAATACTATGACAGTGTTTGAAAGTCCCATGATGATTTGCAACTACGAACAATTTTGTCTGCCATTAAATGTTCATTATTCTTCTAAAGTCTTCATAACTAGTAGCTATTTCCATGCCTTGAGGAAGCATAAATTAATCATTCTCTTTTTTAACATGTGTATTGAAGAATGATTCTGAGATTCTTAGAAATTGTTTGCCTCCCTTCGTTTCTATTGCAAGAATTCTAGATAATCATCCAGCAATTAAGAGCTTTTCATCCTTTCATTCTCTATCCTTCCATAAGCAGTGTCAAGCTAATCAGTGATTATTACTTGGCCTGTGCAAAGAAAGGATCACCTCATCTCCTATCCAATAAAAAAGGGGAAGAAAACAAGGTCCAATCTTTTTGCATGTGGGCTGTTTCTCTGCTGAAGTGAAGAGTATGGTAAGCTAATTGTCCTTTGTATCTATAAAATAGATGCAGTCTCCTTTGTTGAGCTCAACTCCCCATGACTTCATGAACATATCATTGTAATCATCTTGGCAACAAGAAGTGGGAACTAATTATCAACTTCTCTCCTGATCATTTTCCCTAGGCTAGATGAAAGCTGCAAAGTGACTGAGTTAGCTTGTCCCTTACAACAGAGTTGAACATACCCACAATTTATAGGGTACATGCTCAGGAAATGTGCTTCATTGCTTTTTGGGGGGTTTTTTCTATTTTTTTAGTAAACATGCCCAGAGTTTTTCTGGACCACAGTCTTCAGCTAGTTGTCTCCTGTGTGTAACCTGGCAGGGATTTAAGCCAGTTTAAGAAATTATTTCCTACATTTCAATCCTTCCCTCCATCTGATTAGAAAATTCTGCTCAGAACACAGGTCCTCAACTGTGGGTTCCCTCCTGCTTTTCTCCTCTCATCCATGTCCAGAGAACAAGTGCCAGCTGCACAAACAGTTTTACAGTTCTTCCTGTCACTTGGGCTAGAAGGGGAAACTTGACAAAAGCCTTGTCAATATCCCTCAGTTAAAAGAAACAGCCAGCATTTCATTATTCCACTGCTGAACACACACAAGCACCACGCACACACAAACACATCACATACCACGACAAAGATCCAGCCTTTTAGGGTAGGCATCCCAGCATGAAATGGCCATTGGAGGCAGAGAGCAGTGACTACAGTGACTGCCCTCCAGAGCATATACCAGTCAATTGAACTGAGACAACTGTGTAAAATAGAATGAAGTGTGGCAGGCAGAAAGGGAAAAACATTAATGCAGAAAAAGAAAACACAGGTGGGAGTCACCTTCCTAACAGCCTAGGGCTGGTCTAAAGCTGAAGAAATTCATTCCTGCTCTTCCAAAATGGAAAATCCCCATGCAGGGCAAGCAGGAAGTGCAAATCAGTCCATGGTATCAAGCTGTAAACTTGCAATTTTAGGTGGAAAAAAGCAGTATGACTCTCCCACTAATGTTGAACTAGAGCTCCAGTCAGCCTGAGCCAGCATGACTAATAGTTAAGGATTATTGGAACGGCAGTTGTCCGTCCCTGCTGCACATATTTACCTAAATTGTAAATCCTTTTAGTAAGATTCATTTTGGAGTAAACATGGCTATGTTCTTGCCGCACACCTACTAGCACCAATAAGTAACTGAATTAATCACAGGGCACAGTCCTGTTTATAGACAGTATTTAATCAGATGTTTTGCTGAATAGGTAATAGTTTGCATTTTAAAAAGAATACAGGGGATAATAACAACACTGCATTACAATAGCTGGGAAATAAGATTCCTAATTAATTGCTTAAGCTGAAAGAATAAATATAAAATACTAGATTCCCCACTGCCAGCAGCTGCGACATGCCTGGGGGAAAATACAAAGGGTGTTAAAATTAATTTCTTTGCTTCTCACTGGGAAAAAAAATCCCAATCTGTCAGGGGTTATTCCAAATAAGTGAACTTTTTTATGGGAAAAAAGAGTAAAAATAAGATTAAGCTCATAAAGTTACCAGGTAGTTGAACTGTTATTTTGCAGGGAATCTGAAACAATTTTTTATTTGTATATACACAATAAAATAATAATAATTCAGGAAAGTAGAACCAGAAATTATTCCATAATGATTTCTGGATGAAAAATTGTGGCTGTCAAATGGAAAATATAGTGGGTATCTCAGCACAGAGTGGTGAAGAGGACAGACTCAAATGTCCTCATAGCAGAAATAAACATTTGACTTTTTAAAAAAATCATTTAAATTATGCTATGTATAACGTTTCCATTAAGGTCAGGTGTAGACTTCAGTTTGCAAAGCAATAGAATATGTGTGACAAACTAGTGTTGTCAGGGGGCATCACATGACATATCACGACTTTTTTCCCCTTCACTAAACTAGGTC
Organism: Myanophis thanlyinensis; assembly: GCA_017656035.1. Classification (NCBI taxonomy): domain Eukaryota; kingdom Metazoa; phylum Chordata; class Lepidosauria; order Squamata; family Homalopsidae; genus Myanophis; species Myanophis thanlyinensis. The sequence goes on along the minus strand of JAEANM010017787.1, from coordinate 4,358 downwards.
TGGGCGTGGCCAGCACGTGACATATCCGGCCCAAGGATCGTGAGTTTGATACCCCTACAACAGAATATGATAGCAATCAATAGTTAGCAGGTAGAACACGCAAGACATCAGGTTCCATTATTTCCTAAGTGGATGGATAGGAAGGGCATGCATTGTATGGTAGCAGATATCACAGTTTTCTGCAAAATTCTGCAGTTTCCATTGTAGAACAAATAAAAGATAATTTGGCCCTTGAATGTGTTTGATGATGTCATCAAATCCTGTGGCCATCATATTTGCCAGAAGTAAGACTAGAGGTAAAGAGAACACTTTGAAATACATAGAAGATTGTGGCAAATCAGCTGCCATGACTGAGATGGTGTCCCAAAATTGGGACTTTGTCTATTTTCCAGATGCATGAAAATTTAGAACATTATTGATTTAGTGTACTTAATTAGTACACTTTTGAGCAAGCATTTCTACTTTCTAGTTCAAGATTTATAACTACAGTAGAATAATTGTCATGAAAAGGAGTTTTCATAGTTTCATAGTTGTCTTTGTGGTGTACCTATATTAAAGAGCAAAAAAACTGAAGCTATGGGAAGAAAACAAGCAATGCAGTTAAAGAAAGGATCTCCAAATATAATGTAGAAAAAGCTATAAGCATGAAAGTGCAAATAAACCTAAACTGTCTAGAGAAGGACTATTGATGAAGTTTAACAATTATGTGAATAGTGGATACAGGAGGAAGCTACCAAAATAGTTAATAAATTGCATGAAGTTCTGTAAATTAATATGTGTAAGATTAAGCTCAGGCCACAATATATTGAAAATTACACATTATTTTATTTGAACTATAACAACAAAAGTCACTCTCCTTGTCAGAAGAATAATGAATGTTTGGATTAGTTCTTGTCCCTTCCCTATGTGTTAATGGAGACACATTCCCTGTATCCTCTTCAAGGAACTGGGTAAGATAGGCTATGGTATGATGCAGCAAGGCTATCCTTATGTTCCTCAATTTATTTTCCCTCTTAAGTCTTTATTTTATGAAAGCTAAGTTACAGCATGCAAAACAATTGCACTAACTCAATTCACCTTAAAATTAATAATATAAATTGTAGACCTTACCGATCCAGCCAAACATACTTTAACTACTCACAATTTACCAAGTATGCCATTTGGGTTTTTTCCAGTTGAGTTAAGCACTGATAATTTATTACAGAATTTTTAAAAGAAGAGAGAAAAGAGAACCTAGAGTATCCAAGTGTCATATTGTTATTGCATACACACAGAGATAACAGAAACAAGCAGATGACAGTATGCTAGGACTGTCATAAAAAGTTGACTGTAATCTAATAAACATATCTAGACATTTTGAAAAAAAAATCTGTTACAAAACTACTCATCCAAGTTCCCAACAGCATCATAAGGCTGTCCTCAGTTCTGCTTTGCATGACCTCATGGCAGTTATCAAAACTGTTTCTTTAAATATATTGAAAGAAATATGTCCCTGACAATGCAGCAATTGAATATGCAGAGGGTAGAAGGTGGTATAAAAAGTTCTGCAACAAAAGCTCTTTAAAAAGAACAGAAGAAAAGGAGACTCATTAGATATTCAGGCAAGCTGAAAAGAAAAATGATTCTTTTCATATTCTAATTTCCCCCTGCTCATTGTTAATTGAGTAACCACTGAGAAAAAAGAATGCGTTTAGCAATTCTGCAGGTGTTTTACCTCTCCCATTATCTCAAACACCAGTGCTAGAAGAAAAAATGCATCAAATACATTTTTAAACAGAAAACAGTTCTTTCTACAAAGACCCCATCTTAACATTTATAGCTATCTTTTTACCTGGTTCATTACAATGTCTGTCCTCTAGATCATAGCCTACATATGGCATAGGTAATTTCAACATTGTGAGAAAACTATCATTTTTATTAAGTTTTTGGGCTCCTGCTATGACCATGTTTCTATTGGCACCTAGCTTTCTTTTATGAACTTGAGCTTTAATAACCGTTATTAAAGACAAAATGACAAAAAGTAGTACGTAAAATACTACTGTTTATTTATTTTCAATTATTGTCACTTGCATTCGCAGTAAAAAGGAAAAGTTAAAAAGTTAAAACCCTGATTAAAACAAAAAGTCAAGTCTACCATTTCTCTGTTCCATTTCATGGTACATATGCTGTGCATTGGCAATAAAGGTTTGAATCCTGAGTTCCATCAGTGAACAGTTTCACCATCCCAGTGGTGAACTTGTAAAAACAATGTCCATGTAAGACAATGGCTGGAGAGGAGAAGGACTGAAAGCAGAAAGCCTCTTTCTCCAATGGAATGAAGCACACGAAGCAAACTGGACAAGGTTGTTTATGACATACTAGTCAGAAAATGCTCCTTTTGAAGCAGAGCAGAAAAAGACAGATGGAAATTGCTTTTCCGGTGGGCTGGAAGTAGAAGTGAACATTCTTAGTTTTAAGAAGTGATTGGTGGCTCATACTCATATTAGGCAAACGGGAATTCTCTTAATTTAAGTTTTAAGTTCATTTTAACTTTATATAATAAGACTTGGAATTTCCTAAACTGATTATGAAAATGTTTGAACCTTATTCTCACCTGATTAATTTTGTAAATTCTTTGATTTATTTGTTCTTAGAATGTAGTAAATGTGAATTTCATCAAGATGACATCTTAACTTCTGAAATTATTCTCAAAAGCAGAGTATGAAGTGGCTGGTTAATTACAAGTTGTCATGCCCTTATAAAAAGAAGCATGGATGGTAATTTGAATACTCCTTTGAACTGAAATATGTATAAATTTAGATTTTAATATTCATTTTAGAGAACGGTATATCTGTAGATGTTATCAAGAGCTATGTGATGAGAAATGCGCTTTGTAAAAACAACTGAAGTGGCAAGTTTAGAATTGCAATATAAAGACAAGAGTGTTATCTAAATTAGGTATCAAGAGCTTAGAATTTACCCCATTCTTGATCTTCTTGTTGGACCCCCCTCTCAAATCTTCAATGGTATATTTTATAATCATTGTTACACAAATACATGTATAATATAAATTTACTAAAAAGAGTACTTAGAAGAACTTAGAAAAAATCAGCAACCAATTGGCATAAATGAATTGCCACGTAGACTATTGAATCTATGCATGTGAGTCGTAATGTGGTCACTGTAAAACCACTCACATACATAATGCAGCATAAAATTACTACTTTTGTACTTACGGTCATCGGATGGAAGGGAAAAGTTCAAAAGATCAGAAAAATTTGTTCCTCTTAATTCTTTGTCATCATGTTCCTTTCCGCAGTCACAGAATCCAAGAAAAGCGGTTTTTTGTAATTCTGCATTAATGCCATGCAAACAGATTTCTCTGAGGATATTTGTATATATGTATCCTACTTGCCAGTGCCAATATGACATCTTTTCCTTGATATTCTTTTCCTATACAACAAAATATTAATCAAATAGGAACCAAAATGCGTAAAAAAACCCTACAGTTCTAAAGTACATATTACAGAGCATTGGTTGCAGCAGGATCAATGCAGATCTTGGAGGAACTCATCTGGGATAGCACAATGATAAACACAATTCCTTTTTACACCAAAATTAACTTGCCTCTTACCTGTTTTTGAAGAAGCACAGAGCTTGAAATAAAATATTTCATTAGGTCCATTAAAATTTTCAGACATGACATATTTAATTTGGCACTTTCTCCCAGTACCATCAAGGCCAGTACTGATTCCAACCTAGATATTTCAAATCAATAAGGAAAAACATTAAGTCCACTTTTTCAAAAGAAAAATACATCATTAAAAACTAATGCTAAATTCTCTTGGATTTAGCTGGTACCAAATTCTCTTTATGTACAATTCAGTCGAATGCATGGCATTACCCATGCAAAGTATTTTCTTAAGTGTCAGCCATTTTGAGTAGCAGTTTTATTGATGCATGCTTATACATTGTATACAGTCAGGTCCATAAATATTGGGACATCAACACAATTCTAACATTTTTAGCTCTATACACCACCACAATGGATTTGAAATGAAACGAACAAGATGTGCTTTAACTGCAGACTGCCAGCTTTGAGGGTATTTATATCCAAATCAGGTGAATGGTGTAGGAATTACAACAGTTTGCATATGTGCCCCCCCCCCACTTGTTAAGGGACCAAAAGTAATGGGACAGAGTAATAATCATAAATCAAACTTTCACTTTTTAATACTTGGTTGCAAATCCTTTGCAATCAATTACAGCCTGAAGTCTGGAATGCATAGACATCACCGGACACTGGGTTTCATCCCTGGTGATGCTCTGCCAGGCCTCTATTGCAACTGTCTTCAGTTCCTGCTTGTTCTTGGGGCATT
>JAEANM010017786.1:0-12847 GCA_017656035.1 Myanophis thanlyinensis | reverse complement strand
TTTTTTCTCTTTTTCTCTTTCTCCTTTTTTCTTTCTTTCCTTTCCTGGCATCTGACAGAGCCCCAAGCAGAACTGAGCCCTGTGAGGGGCCCACCTCCAGCACTCCTCTGCCAAACCCCTTGCCTCTTAGTGCCCCTTGCCACCTCCTTTGCCTCTTAGCGCCCCCTAAGTCATCCCATCACCCCCAGGGGTGGTACTGCCCACTTTGGGAACCACTGCTCTAAAAGTAGCAAAATATTGTGTGTAAGCTTTTCCTGTAAATGGTTGCTATAATCCTTTTTGTTGTAGAGGGAGAGTTTTGTGTTTTTATTCAATGTACTTTTATTTGTCAATGATCAAAATAAAATTTCTATCTATCCATAATTCCTGTACAGGATACCAGTTATTTTCTTGAAAGATGGAAGTGAAAGATGGGAGGAAATTAAAGGACATTTGGGTGGGGAAATTCACATTTTTTTGTATTCTGTAGGAGCACATTTATTTTCTGCAATAAGGTTTCTTGTAAAAAAAAAGAAACAAAAATACTGATTAAAAAAAAGATAAAAATAAAGATTTCCCCTGTCCAGTTGTGTCTGACTGTAGGGTGTGGTGCTTTTCTAGCCAAGGAAGCCAGCATTATCAGAAGACATTTCTGTGGTATGAAAATATGTATAGAACACTGTTATCTTCCCACCAAAGTAGTATCTATTTATCTACTCACATTTGCATGACTTCAAACTGCTAGATAGGCAGGAACTAAGGCAAGGAACAGGAACTCAACCCATCACAAGATGTTTGGGTTTCAAACTGCCAACCTTTTGGTTAACAAGCCCAGCCTCATAATCTTTAGGTCACTGTTGCTGATTAAAGACATTCAAATTCACCCACAACACATCATTTAATGATCCTGAGTTCTTTCCCATTTCACTTAATGATCCTGAGTTCTAGCCTGTCTACCTGCATTGGACATTTTGAGAATGGGGACTGCCATTTTTATCTGGCCCAGTATATTTTGCTTTCATGGTATCTTTTCCCAGAAGGAATCCCTTCAATGGGACTGTTAAAGAGTTTCCTGTTTCATGCACAACTCTTGTTTACACACAAGAACATAATCTCAATGCAATCTCACTAAGCCAAAGAGTGAGCAGCTAAATATAGGTATCAACTAACACTGGATTTTAAATTCATATCTGGAATTTTTTCAAATTAATAGAAGAAAGTAGTTATTTTTAAATACCTCATATAACTGGAAAGTATTTAAAACATTGCACAGGGATTAGTCCTTTATATTTGGCACTTTGGAGAAAAATAAAATAATTTTAATTGCAGCATGTGCATTCATTGCAAGTTTTCCAGCAGAAAAATGTCTACCTTCATTGTTCCATAGTGGATTATTGAGAGCTATGAAGGTGAAGAAGGAATATTCAATCATAAAAAACTGCTTGATTACTGAGAGCTTCTAGAGACATCTTCTATCAATAAAATGCTAAGAATGTCCATGTATTTCAAATAAAAAAGCCTTGGTATTCCAAGAGTTATTAATTACAGTTTTTAATTAAATGGCAACTACTTTTTATACTACTTAATATTTTTATTGCCATGATTTCATCTACAATCCATAAATCTTTATGAAAGCCATGCTTTCCTTTGTACTTCAATTAATTTGTAATATTTAAGACTTTCCCCTACCATTTCTGCCTCTTCCTTATTATTTCAATAGAACATAATTTGTGCCATTATGTATTCAGGTGGCTACATTACACTAAAATTATATTGGTTCTCCTAGAAGAATTACTTGAATCTTACAAGTGTTGCATGGTTATGATTTGTAATAAACCATTTATATTCTAACCATTAACCCAGAAACTTTCATGCCATGGTGGTAGGAATAATTTAAAAAGTAAATAAACACATAGCTTAATTTTTTAAAGTTCCCTTAACACTCTAATTGTCTATATGAAAATATCATCAAGCACAAATAAGCTTCAAAACTTTATTCTCCCTTTGATCACTTTTGTGCTGTTTGTAGTTACTATCTCTAGCTAATATCCTTGTGGCATTACTGTAAAGATGTCTCATTTTGTATATTATTTGTTGGTTTGTTTTATTTTGGTAAGTAAACTCAGAGCAGGCATGGGAATAATCTCAATTTTAAAAGGAAGACTCTGTCAATCATCTTCCTCTTCCTTCTCCCTCTTCAATTTTTTTAAAGAGTTATAATTTTCTGATATTACCCTTAGATATATCTTTGCTAAAGAAGTGTTACACATACACAAACACACATAAATATACATTTGGTTTAAATACAGTTTCAAATATCATTTCAACCAATAACATTTAGTTACTTAGGGTTATTGAATAAACCTTAACAATTTTATTTCTATCTGCCTCCACACTTACTGTTAAAATTTGGCATTACAATAGTAGTCTTTGACTTTGTTTGTTGGAGAGCAATCGGCAAGGTCAAAAATTATGATTTTGTGACAAGTTGCTGCAACCATTGTAAATGAGGGCTGGTTACCAAGCAGCTGAATTGTAAACACGTGATCATGGGGGTAATGTTGCAACAATCATAACTTTGAGAATGCATCACGTCACTTTTTCTTGTGAGTCTGTGCCATACTTTCAGAAATAGAGTCAGGTAGCCCCCAACTTATGGCCAGTCATTCAATGATAGTTCAAAGTTATGATGGCCTTGAAAAAATTGACTTATGATCAAAATTATGACTGTTCATCACCCCTGCAGTTATGTGATTGCCAATTCAGGTGCTTAGTAATCATCTAGCACTTATGAAGGTTGCAGCTTCTTGTGGTCACCTGATCATGATTTGTGACTTTCCCAGGTGGCTTCTAACAAGCAAAGTCCATTGGGGAAGCTGGATTCACTTAATAAATATGCGATTTGCTTAGTAATGGCGGTGAAACATAAAATTGAATCTAGTCATGTGATGATTCACTTAACAAATTCATTGTTTAGCAACCACAATCCTGGTCCCAATGTGAATTGTAAGTCAAGGACGAATTATAAATGTGTCAAATCTGGCATTAGAATTTCCTTCTATTTGTTATATTTGTACTCATTCCTTCTAAAGTCTCTGTTGATCTAAACAGCAGTACACTGAATCTTTTTTTTTAAAGTATTTAAATACATTATGATCACATGAAAGACATTGGTAAATCCCATGTTTTCTTTTAAACAACAGCATCATCACGAACAACTAAGGGGGTATAAACATAGAGTTTGAGCAGTCATGTTAATGAGAATTAATGATGTTAATAAGGCTTTCTAATAGAATGTGCTTAGTGAACCATTAACTTTGTGGGGGTACAACCCTCTTTGGGTGACAATGCTATGCAAAATTTCAGACCAACGCAATTTGAGATTGAAAGAAATGATTAATGGAGCCGTCAACTGTTTTCAGATTTTAGGAACAAGCACGCCTAGATCCCCTGGGAACTCCTGCATCTCATGTAGCTTTGTACAGCACAAGTGCCAAGTTATTAAGCCACTTTCAGTCCAAACTTCAAGTTTAGACAGGTGTTAGCACAGTGGGTTCTGGGAGAGAGCTAGGGAAAGTGCTGGCAGCATGAAAAATAGATCCTTCAGATGCCACATTATGAGAACCGTACTGCAGGCTCCCATACAGCTAAGCCAGGCTACTGCCAGATATTGATTTAATGCCCAAACATACCAATTTTTACTAATTCAAAGAAGCAAGGTCATTTTAATTCACTTCATCTGGTCTTTCCATTACAGCAGCCAAGTGTTCGAAGAAAACCTTGAAGAATGTTAAATATTGTTGTTACCTCATTGCTGATCAGGAGCAAATTGGGAGCAGAGATTTCCTTACACTGCAGAGATGTCCCGGGCTAGCCCTTTTGCTTCAGAGCCCTCTGACATCATTACCAATTTGATTAAAGAAGCGTTTCTCATTAATGCACTAAGAGGTGAAAATAAATTCATTATTCCTGTGCTATCAGGAACCCAGGGGCTTTACAGCTGAAACTTATTTGCTCTGCCATGTTTGAAAGGATATTTCCGGAGGCATATTTATGGATTGGTTAGATATTCAACGAGAAAGAAAATTTGCTAAAAGCACTGTGGGCCAGTCAGAATGAAATACAACACTGCACAAGTTGCCTCTACGAAGGGTCCAAATTATGTGCTTAGTTATCCAAAAGGTCATGTCTGTTCTAATAACAACAAACATGTTGTAAAGATACAAAAAGCCATGTAACCCTCAAGACAAAAAAGGAAATGACCTCTATAGCTTGGACATGCCTGCACACACATGCCGTGTATCAAATGTTACAGTCTATGACAAACTGTGAATTAAGTGAAGAACTCATGAATTGGAGAAAAGTGTTGTCAGTAATATTGCTTTCAAAAATCCAAGAGAAATAAAATTTCCCCTGTAATTCCACATCCTCCTATATATAGTGTATACCTGTGATGTTTAACATGATGGTGAATTTAATAATGAACCTAATGAGTACTTGCTGACACAGAAAAAAGGTGTGATTTAGCCTTAAGGCAACTAGTTTAACTTTAGTTATTATGGAGTCATATTGTCAGGGTTCCAAGTAACATCCCCAATGTAATCAAAACTCTCAGGATCCAATATTCCTTAGAATGAAATTTTATTGAAGATATCATATTGACACATCTGGAGAAAACCGGAATCTGAATTCCTGCATTTTCTCAGCCAAAGTGAACTCAAAGTTTCTTCCCATAAATCATCACATGCCAATCCAGCTAGGTAGCACCAAAGGGTCATCGTCCGGTCCTCCTTCTACAGCTGCAGGCCAAACATCCTTGATTCCCATGGGAAAGAATACTGTATTGATAACACCTTAGCCAACTGTCTAAGTTCAACCCCCCTTTACATTTTTTAAAGAATAGAGTGGCAGGCCTAAAAGACAAATTAACACATTTGACACATGCCTTCTTTAATTCATACTTCTTAATTGAATTAAAAATATTCTGTCTTTAAAAATCTAGGTGAGACTATACCTAAGTATTTAAAAAAATGATTTTTGTATCTTAAAATAGTTTTGAAAGTGTTCTGTCTCTATGACATAAAATAAAAGGGCAACAAATATTAGGCCAAATATCCAGTTAAAAAAATGCATTTTCAAAGTTTAGATATATGCTCTCTTTCTCTCTCTTCCCTTTTGCTAAATAATTGCAGTAAAAGACTAAGGAAAACCATTTTAGAAAAAGAATCCTTGTATTTTTACAGGATTTCAAGCTTTTAATTTTGACCCATTTACAGATGCTTTGATATGAAACTAGGCTGTCAAATCTCTAAACTGCTTTGGGGTCATGGGCCAGAGAGCTTCTATTTAAAAAGCATAGGAGGTGAAATATTTGTAATGGGTTTTTTTTCCCTCCCAAGAGATTTGCTATATACAAAAGCTATTGTGCTCACAAATGTAGAAAATTCATATGGAGACTTAAGATAGTGGCACTGCTTTGGGGAATAGGTGCAACCGTTTGGAATATGATAATTGAAATGCCTACATCAGAGGCTGCACACAGAAAGGACTTTGAGATGGTGATGATCTGGAAAAAGATTCGGACCTCCAATCCATGCTGTTTGGAAGTCTGCATCCAAATTATACTGCTTCAGAATGAAGACAAGAGCTTTCAGAATGGATAGCTTCTTCAGGCTAAAGGAAGAAATTTCTCCTGACAAAGCTACCGTACCATATCTAGCCATCTTCTTGGCTTGATGCCACTCTATAATGTTCTCCCTCTCCCTCCCTCTACACCAGTGTTTCTCAACCTTGGCAATTTTAAGATGTTTGGACTTTGCTGGCTGGGGAATTCTGGGAGTTGAAATCCAAACATCTTAAAGTTGCCAAGGTTGAGAAATACTGCTCCATATACAAGAAAGAAAACATCAACAAAACAGGAATATGATTGCTCACCTTACAGTTGAAATGAAAAACTCTTAGAAAAACTCATAATTTGAGGAAGGATTTTTTTTTAATTGATTATGTGCCATCAGGTCTTAGCAGTCGCACATTTCTCCAGGATGATCTGTCCCCCCAAGTTTACCTTATGGGTTTTCCCATGGCATACCCACTGGAGTTGTAATTGAATCCATCCATTGTGCTGTTGGTCATCGATTTCTTCTCTCTCCTTCCCTTGTTTCCATGATTATAGTGTTCTCAAGAACTTTGCAAATAATAATAATTTGAACCGGATCACTTATACCTCAAGTAAGAATTCTGCATTGATTTGTTCTATGTTCCATTTGTTTTTCTTGATTTGTCTTCATTCTCAAGAGATTTTGCCAGCATCAGAGTGAATAATGTCTCATGTGCTTCTGTCTTTTGTAAAAACAAATCTGAACATCTGATATTTCCCTTTCCATGTGCAGTTCCAATTTGCATTAAATGATTCTAGACATCATTTGGTTAGCATGTGAAATTACAAATATTGTTCATGCCTCAGTTAAGTCCTCTTTCCTTGATATATGTTGGCCACTGTGTCATTCTCTAGATTTGCTGCCATACTTTGGTTAGAACCTTTACTGATTCTTCATTGGCTGCATGCCATATATAATTAATTACTGTAGCCCTCTGATTTGGATAAGAATGATGATCAGATTCCATTGTAGTACTAGTGGTTCTTGTAAAAGGGAGTATCATGTAGGGTATCTTAGTTGTTGAGATCCTACAACATTTCAATGTAGCCCTTCCATCTTCATTTGATCTTCTCTGAGTCAATTTTTATCTGCCCATTGGCATTCTTTAGCATACCATTTTCAAATCAGACCCTTTTTTTAAGTTTGGAGATTTGAAAGTCTTTCCTTGTCTCTGTGTTTCCATCTCTTACTGTTTATAGTGCAATAATGCTTTAATAGCTCTTTGGTAAGTTCTTTGTGAGGCCTTTGTCATTCTTGGCTTTGGTTTCTCTTCTCTTTTTGGCAATTTATACCATTTATTCTGGAATCCAGCTTGCTTTTCTCTGTTCTTTTGGTCTTTGGCAGTCTCTTTTCCCATTCATTCTTAACAAGAAGTTTGAAATAATTCATTCATTCATTCATTCATTCATTCCACAGTTTCCTATAAATTAGAGGTTAAGGACTTCAAAATGATTTTTGATGTGGGGTAGCCATTGGCCTAACCAAATCTACAGGGGCCATAACCAGGTTTTCCTGAAAATTTTATAAGCACAGGGGAGCATGTTTATGAAAGTAGTCAACTGTTTGCTAACTGTTCTCAAAATAAAAATATTTATGTGGGAATGTGGGTGTAAGAAAACTTCTCAAAGAACAAATGTGTTTTTATAAAGTAATCTTTCCTGTTATTCTTTATTTTCGACATGAAAACAAGTTAAATGATTTTGTATTCTGGAAACACACATTCTGCTCTTGTATCTAACCAAGTGCCCTTTTCCTTTCCAAGAAATGTTCTACAATCATTGTCCTTGATAATGGAATAAAAGGTGTACTTCAACTTATTATGAACTCAAAAGTGGTAAGAAATTTGTATATAAATTATATGTTTTGTGTTGGCTAGAACTTCAGAAACCATGAGTTTTAGATATAGCTAGTATCTAGTTTTAGTACAAGCCAACTGAGTGATGTTCTATTTAGAAGAAAGTCTGAAACCGAAGGCTGTGATCTGATTCAAGGGGACTTATTTTTATATAAAATATTACATTAAATATATCAAGCAAAGGTCATAGATACGAAGAATTGGAGAAGCAGAGCTCTATGCATTGTCTGACCAAATAGAACTGCTAAATCTTTTAAAGTTATGCATTAAAAATCTGTTTTTAATATAAAGCCTAGACAGGGATATTCTGAAGTATTTAACTTGTTAAGCATCCAATTTGGCAAACTAAATGGATTGCAGTTTTCATCAATATATCAATCAATTGTTGTATATGTGTGTGTTGTCCTCTGAAGTGGATCTGAAGCTTTTCAGAGTCCCAGTCTGCATGTCCTGCTATTGTTAAATACTGTAGACAAAAAAAACCCTGCACTAATTGCATAGTAGTTGATTATATAGTTTGGAAAAGCTTTCATTCTTGAGGAAATATATCATATTTTTTGGCATTTAACACACTTTTTTCTCCCAAAAGTGGGTGAAAATGCCTGTGCATCTTATACAGTGAATGTTGTTGAAGCCTGCCTGGAGGCTGGCCATTTTTTTTGCCTCTGCATGCCCTGTTTTTGGGCCTTTTTCAGGCCTTTTTTTTTTTTTTTACCAATTTTTGGGATCTTTTCAGCCTGTTTTCAAGGCTTTTTTCAGCCCATTTTAGGGGGGGGGGTTGGCTCGTTTTCAAGGTTTTTTTCTGACCATTTTTGAGGCTCTTTAAAAGCACATTTTCAATGCTTGTTTTGACTTTTAACCCATTTTAAAAAAAAAAATGGGCTGAAAAAAGCCCTGAAAACTGGCCCAAAGCCTTGAAAATGGGCCCAAAAAAAACAGGTAAAGGCCTCAAAAACAGGTAAAAAAGCCCCAAAATTGGCTGAAAAAAGGGTCGAAAATGGGATATGTAGAGGCCAAAAACCTTTTTTTGTTGTTGTTTTCCTCTTCTAAATCTAGGTGCATCTTATGCTCAGGTGTGTCTTATATGCCTAAAAATTTGGTAATTTTACTGGCACAACTATGCTTGCTTGCTGTAAATAACACATTTCTTCCAAGAATTCAAGATAGCAATAAGAGTCATGGTTTCAACATCTTCAGTTTTTAAAGAAACTTTAACAAGTACTGCAGAGTCTAGTCACACCGTGAACAGAAGTTGTGATAGGTTAGACTTGCTCAATATTTATTTACTTACTTACTAGCAGCCATTGACCATATTACAATCCTTTTCAATCCAACCTTAAGATGCTGAGAGTTAATTTTGAAAGTTCTGTATGCTCTAATCATAACCATCATATTGTAGAAAATGTGCCAAAAAAGTCTCGAAAACAGACCAGAAAAAGACCTGAAAAAGGCCTGTAAATGGGCATGCAGAGGCCCCAAAAATGGCCAGCAGGTGAGGGGGCTTTGGCAACATTTTCTGTATAAGATGGACATATTCACCCACTTTTTTGGGGGGGAGGAGTGCATCTTATATGCAGAAAAATACGGTAACTTACGACTTACAGCCATTGCAGCATCCCTCTGGTCACATGATCAAAATTCAAATGCTTTGGCAACATATTCATATTTATGACACTTGCAGTATCCAGGGTCATGTGATTACCTTTTTCAACCTTCTGACAAACAAAGTCAATGGGGAAACCAGTTTCACTTAACAACCGTACATTACTAACTTACCAACTTCAGTGATTCATTTAACAACTGTGGCAAGAAAAGTCATAAAGTGGGGCAAAACTCATTTAAATGTTTCACTTAGCAACATTTCAGGTTCAATTGTGACCATACGTTGAGGACTACCTGTATTCAGATTCTTTTTTTTTCCCTTTTTTCATTATTTGGCACCAAAACCTACCTAAAGCTTTAGCCATGGTCTTCCAGTTTCTTTGGCAACAATGAAGTAACAATTTTCCATTACTTTGATCTAGATTTGTTTTTAGAAATCCGGGTTCCAGCTGCCTTGGCTTCCCTTTCACATCCGGAGTCCTGCCTTCTTCCTTCCCTTTTCATTTCAGCCTGTCAACATTATTGGCAAAGGCAACCATATCAGGAGCTCCTGCTTTTGTAAGTATTAATTTCAGGATCATTAATCTCAGAATCATTAATCTGCCATTATTAATCACAGGATCATTAATCTCAGGATCTCAAGTCTTCTAACCACATCAAAATGGTAATCCCAGGGAAGAGGGTTTTTTTTTAATGATAAAGAGAAGTTTTTCACAGAATGCAGCAAAGTCTTCTAAAGTGGGCTTTTAGCAGTTAAAGGAAGATTTGTGATCTAAGCCCTGAGCCAAACTAGTGTTAGAGCCAACCAGGTGTTGTAAATCTAAACCACAGAAGGAAAATGAAACAACTCAATTTTGTTCTACAACACCGATTTGATCCAAAAGTACCTTTTGACAGCGTAATGCACATTTTTAGCCAAAAATTGGTCACTCTGATAGCAATGCCTGGCAGGAGATCTGTGCCTTGTTGGTGATCTGTGAAAAAGAGTCTGTTTTTTGAACAATCGTAATGGCCTTGGAAACTATTGACAATTGAATAGCCATTCTTGAAACCTTGTTTTAAGCCAACACAACTAAAATTTATTGTGTCAGATAGTTCTTACCTAGTGCATGTTTTCATATCCTTCCTTTGAATAGCCTTGTGCAGTCCTCGCTCTTCCTAAAACTAATGACTGTAGATTCACTTTCCATTGTGGTTTAAATATTGTATCAGTTGATATGGTACTTATGTTGGAAGCAAAACGTAATATGTCAAAGAAGTTTCTAACTTGCTGTGTCATGTTTTGATTAGCTTAACAAAATGTTTCAGAAGTTTCTGAAAGGGTCAGGAAGAAGCATCAGGTGCTTTCAACAAAATATTTCCCTTCTACCTTTGCTTCCTATCCCTTTGCCTGGAATTTCACAGCAATGCAGCCTCAGCCAATATTTAATTTCTTGCCATAGCAAACATATTCAACCTAATTAAATACTGTAAACTGCCCAGATTTATTTGAAATGAGATAGGCAGCAAATAATCAAATAACAGGGCTTTGTTGATTGACTCCAGTCTGATTCAGATTGTTACTTTGATTCAGATTTGCTCCAATTTACAGTTCTACATGCTGAGCTGACAAATGAAAGCTTTATCTTTTGATTATTAAGTCAACTCAGTGGTGGGATTCAAATAATTTAACAACTGGTTCTCTGCCCTAATCACCAACTAAACTAGCAGTTCTCCAAACTGCTTAGAAAGTTAACCAGTTCAGGTGAGTAGGGGTGAACTGGTTGAATCCCACATCTGAGTCAATTATATCTTCTTTAAAAACTGTCCTGGGAACCTGAAAATGGTTGTGGCTGCTTTAATAATTCAAAAAGAGGTATTCCTGCATATTGGAAACCATTTGTTTCATAGCATTGGTATAGGTTATTGGACTTAATTTGGTGATTTTTTCAAATAAAAAAACTTGAAATGTTCAGGTCAATTAGAAACATCTGATAAAGACCCTTTCTAATTCAATTTGGGAAAAATTGACTTGGTAAGTCTTTGATCCAATTGACTTTGAACTGAATTTCTAAACACAGCTCTAATAAATAAATGTTAATTATCACATCTCTGTGTGTTTATGCATAACAAAATATTGTTCTTTGCCACACTTTTGTTGTTTGTTCCCACACCAGATATTCAATACTATACATTCACAGTAATTTATCCACACTCTTAGTATATTTATTATTATGATTCACAACCCATCCAAATGTTAGGGTGGACAGATATTTATTCAGAATTATCTGATAATACTAAAGCAGCTTCTGTATACCACCTATTAAAATAACGATTATCCTCATTTTTTCAATTAAAACTTAATCAGAAAATTACTTCCTCATAACTAAGGATTTCCCAGGAGGAGGTGGATAGAAAGCCTCTTTAGTTAAAGTACATTTGTTCAATATTCTGTGTGTAGTTGAAACGTTCCATTTCTATACCTTTCAGGAGTAGCCTTATATAATTGTGATTCAGGCTTTTTATAAACTTTATGGTCTTTAACTTATTAGCTACAATAATTGATAAAACAGATCCTCATTTCATCCTCATTTCATCTCAAAAGGAAAAGAATTAATATTTTCATTTTACAGTACATATAGCATGCTTATTATTATTACAAGTGCCTTCAAGTCAGTTTTCAATCAGTGACTTCCTGGACTACTCCCTGCAATTTTCCTGTAATTTACTTGTAAAAAATTTCCATAAGTGGTTTTTGCCATTGCCTCCTTCTTCCTAGGACTGAGAGAGAGACTGATTGGCCCAGTTGGCTTTGTGTCTAAGTGGGAGTAGAAAGCACACTCTCCCAGTTTCTTGCTGGTGCCTAAATTACTACTCTAAACTTCGTCTCTCGGAATGTCCTTACTCAGGTAATGCTAATAGTCTCTTTTGCACTTTTCACACTATTGTAAGCTCAGGTATTTTGATTAAATAGAAAGGTAACCAAACATTGGTGCAAGTTGTTAGAGGACCATTTCCTGCCCTCTTCCCCACCAAATAAATTTGCAGTCTAATAGGCTGGCTGGAATCAGCCTTGTTGCAAAAAGCCTAAACTGCTGTTTTCCTTTGCATGTCTTTTATACGTTCATTTGCAGTCCTTATAAGCTTCTCCAATCAGAACTAACTCTGACTGGCATACAATTCCCTTTCAGAACAAAGACAATTTCCTACCATATAACCTAATCAATAGCATGGTGTATATAAGACCTGGGAATGCAGCACAGTCAACAAAACATACTTTACAACCTTCCAATAGCTTGAGGAAGAAAAAAAAAAGAAGTAATTCAGGCCCCAAGGAATGTTGAAGTAACTAGGTCATAATAAACTTCCAAAATCCCAAAAGAGAAGGCACCAGATGATAGGGGTGGAGTGGAGGATATTTCAAAGGAGAAGAAAATTTCTCCTTAGTTCTAGGTTGGTTCTCTCCTTGATTAGTTTCCATCTATTGTTTCTGGTCCTGTTTTCAAGCACTTTGGAGAACAGACTGTTCCTTTCTTCTTTATGGCAGCCCCTCAGATATTGTAGCACTGTTATCATGTCACCCCCAGTCCTTCTTTTCATTAAACTGGACGTGCCTAATTCCTGCAACCATTCTTTATATGTTTTAGCCTTCAGTTCCCTACTCATTATTGTTGCTCTTCTCTACACTCTTTCTACAGCAGGGGTAGGGAACCTTGGCTCTTTCATGACTCGTGGACTTCAACTCCCAGAATTCCTGAGCCAGCCATTTTAAGCT
>JAEANM010017785.1:0-12847 GCA_017656035.1 Myanophis thanlyinensis | reverse complement strand
CATGCTGGCTCAGGAATTCTGGGAGTTGAAGTCCACGAGTCATGAAGGAGCCGTAATTGCCCACCCCTGGGATAAGCTATCGTTCTTACACAGACATCTTACTATCTGTAGTGCTGGAAGAAAAACACAGGTAGTCCTCAACTTACAACCACTATTGAAACCAAAATTTATATTGTTAAGTGAGACAGTTGTTAAATGAGTTTGGCCCCATTTTATGACCTTTCCTGACCCAGATGTTAAGTGAATCACTGCAGTTAAGTTAGCAACACAGTTAAGTAAATCTGAGTCCCCCACCCCCTCACCCCACTGACATTGTCTGCCAGATGATTGGACAAAAGGGTATCACATGACCCCAGGACACTGCAATCGTCATGAGTCAGTTGCCAAGTATCTGAGTCTTGATCATGTGACCATGGAAATGCTTGTTAGGTTGAAAAACGGTTATGAGTTATTTTTTTCAGTGCCATTGTAACGTTGAATGATCATTAAATGAAGTGTTGTAATTTGGGGACCACCTGTACTGTCGGTACCTCAAACCCAAGAAGCTTTATCCGTGTCTGGAGGAAGACATCAAAACAGCTGATCATGTGCTACTGCACTGTCCATTTTTTGAAACACCTGGTTTTCCATGTAAAAGGCTCCATAATGGAGCCCAAAATATTTGTTGCAAAGCAAGACAGTTGGTAAGTGAGTTGTGCCCCGTTTTACAACCATTTTTGTCACAACTGTTAAGTAAATCTGCCCCCCCCCGCTATTGAATCAAAGGGTGATCACATGGCCCCAGGACAGTGACAATGGTCATAAATGCATGACAGTTGTTAAGCACCCCAATTTTGATTACTTGACCACGAGGGTCCTGCAACGGTCATGTGAAAACTGGTCGTAAGTCATTTTTTTCCAGTGCTATTGTAACCCCAAACGATCACTAAATTTGAATGATTGTAAGTCAAGGACTACCCATATCAGATCAGTTCACTTAAATCTCCAAGAAAACAGCTGAATTATGTTCTAGTGGCAAGATATTAAACCACAACAGTGTAAAGTGTACAAACAAAAATGTACTGCTTGGACCAGATGTAATGTTGGTTTAAAATGAAATATGTTATCCCACAAAGAAGGAATATTCTCTGTTAAAGAGCTACCATTGTCCGGTCTTCTTCCAGCTGCGTCAGCACCTCACTTGAAAATCCCAATTTATATAATTTGTCGTTTATTTTGGGTTTCCTAGAGGGATTAATATTTATCAGGCAGGATACAGGTAATCCTTGACTTAGGACCCCTTGTTTAGCAACCATTAAAAGTTACAACTGTGCTGAAAAAATGTAGCATACAACATTTTTTTCACACTTACAATCATTGCAACATTCCCACAGCCACGTGATCCCCTTCCCAGCGGGCTTGGGTCATGCAAAATCAGTGGGAAAGCGGACAAAATCACATTCATGGTCCCACTGTGGTCATGTGATGCTTCACTTAATGACCATAACTCTTAGAATTGCATTTTTCTTATCCCTGTTGTGGTTATAGGTTTAGGACTACCTATAAGATGTGTCAGTCTTGAGGCTGAAAGTGGGATTTTGGCCAATATCTGAATATAATAGCCCTGTCTTCATTTCTACTTTTACAAATCCTGCCTCCAAACATAATGCAGGGGTTTGGCATACAGTTTTCTGCTTGAAATAATTCTCTTAGGAAACTAGTTTAAATTCTTTCTAATTTCTCATGGTTGACATCTGGATTATTCCATACAGGAACAATGCCAGCCTCTTGGCTTCAAAGGAACAGATACATATTTGGCTCCTTTAGAGAAAACAAAAAAAAAATCCAAATTGAAAACCCACAGTTTCATGGTTTTCCCAAATAAAAAGAAATAGCTACATACCACAGTGGTTTTCTCTTGCTTGCCAGCAAAAATAAAGAGTCTGATAGGTTTTTATTGCATAAATTTAAGCTAATCCACAAAATGGCATATTCAAAAAGCATTGGCCATATGAAAGAAAGATTAATTCTTACCTTGATCCACATTAACACAGGAGAAGAGACTGATAATCTGTCATCCTGCATATAAACACCACCTTGAGTGCTGCAGGAAATAAGAATATTAAAAACAAATAGCATTACAGCAACCTGTTTTTCTGCTCTGGGTCTCCCAAACACAATTTCTAGTGATTAGACTTATGCATAAAAGCAGTGGTGGGATTCAAATAATATAACAACCAGTTCTCTGCCCTAATGACCAGCTGAACCAGCAGTTCTCCAGACAGCTTACAAAATTAACAACCGGTTCTAGCGAATAGGCGCGAACTGGTTGCATCCCGTCACTGCATAAAAGGGACATCTAAAGTCACAACTTCCAATTATACTATTTTAAAAAATGCATACATTCCCTTCTTATTAAAATGCTGTGGTCATGTGGCCGGCAAGACTAAATGCCAAAGGTTGTTACCTTCCCACCAACGCGGTCCCTATTTTTCTACTTGCATTTTTACATTCTTTCGAACTGCTAGGTTGGCAGAAGCTGGGGCAAGTAACAGGAGCTCACTCATTATTTGGCACTAGGGATTCGAACAGCCGAACTGCTGACCTTTCTGATCGACAAGCTCAGCGTCTTAGCCACCGTGCCACTGCGTCCCTTATATAGCAATGTTACTCCTGCTTTAATCAGATTAGTATAGATAACCGCTGATTTACAACAGTTCATTTAGTGACCACATCTGCTGTTATGTGACTGCAATTTGGGTGCCTGCAGGCAATTCACGTTTATGATTGTTGCATCTTGCAGTCACATTACCATGATTTGTGATCTTCCCAGCCAGCTTCTGATGAGCAAAATCAATTGGGTAAGCCAGACTCACTTAATTACATGATTCGCTTAACAAACATGGTAAAAATGGTTATCAAATTGGGTCTGTTATGTGATGACTTCCTTAATGACTTCATCGCTTAGCAACCAGCCCCAGCTGTGGTCATAAGTCAATGACTAGTTGTGCTCCATTCCCAAACAAATTAAGAAAATATATCCCAGAAATGTGCAAGAACTGCACATCTTCCAATATCCAGAACTATCAAGTAAGAATGCCATTATTTTGAACCCTCTAAAAGAGGCTAATTAGAGCAATAGTCTTCCATATAATGAGATGTGGGTGTAAGAGATGGACACTAAGAATGGCTGGTCGAAGAAAAACTGGTGCTTCTGAACTAGGGTGCTGGTGTAAATTATCGTGCACATCATGGACAGCCAAAGCAAGCAACAGAAAAGTGCTGAATCACATAAAACCAGTCAGTTCAGTAGAAGCCAAAATCATAAAACTACCTCTGATTTACTTTGGCCATGCCATTAGTTCAAATTCATTGGAGGAGGCAATGATTCTAGGAATGGTTAGTGGAACAAGAAGAAGGAGTAAGCAAAGAGTTGGTAGCTTGATACTCTCAAAGCTGATAGAAAGATGAAAATCCAGGAACTGAAAGACAAGGTAGCATGGAGAGCATTGGCCTGTAAAGTCACCAAGAGCCAAGCAAAACTGAACGGTTAAAACAGCAACAAAAGAAAGATGAAGGACTTGGTTTTCATCACCTGATCTCTTAGCACAGGAAGATGCAAGAACTGAGGACAAAATATTTTACTCAGACAGAGGAGGGTTGCTCCCAAGTACAGTGTGTTATTTCCAATGGACAACAGAAAAGAGTTGTTGAAGTTCTTCTTAGCGCTGTACTTCTTGGATTCCTGGATGTAAGGACCACTTATTGTGTGCTCACCTAGTTCTTACGGTGTAGCTATCAATCAATAATACGATGCTGGTTTTGTCTTAGCTTGTCAGAGAGTCAGACAAACATGACAAGAGAACTTGTCCGGCCTAGGGTCACCCAGCTGGATTCTAGCTTAAGGGAGGAGTGGAACTTAGGTCTTTCTATTTCTAGTTTAGCAGCTTCCTCGCGATAGACTATGTTGGCCATTGGCTAAGAGGAAATTACTGGCCCAAGGACACTCAGCTACCTTGCATGAATTAGACAGGACTAGAACCTTTAAGGTAGGGGTCCAGGTTATATGGGAACCCGTCTCACCCATGCCGCCTGCACCAAGAGAAAAGGGGTGCTGCAGCTCCCATCGGTCAAGGAATTCCAGCTGGTGGGGTCCAGGAGAAGAGACTTTTCTGCCATGGCTTCTGGACTCTGGAACACAGTTCCCCCACCCCACCCCCAGGTGAGATCATCCCCTACGCTCTTGGGCTTTTGGGAAGGCTGGCTCTGTCCTGCGATCAATGTCATTCTGGAGACAGTGAATGGATTGAAATAAAAGGCCCCATCTCCCAGCCCATGGGCATCTTGCTCCCTTCCTTGTCATCTTTGTTAATTTTAATATTTTATTGTTTTAATACTTATCTAGTTGCTTTTATTTGGTGGTTAAGCCAGCCAGTTAACTCTTTTTTTAAAAAAAAGTTTTTTTATTTTTAAAACAAACATACAAAAAACATACATAACATAAAAAAATATATAAATCTAAAAAGATATCATCCAATTCTATGCTTATAGTGTGTCAGTTAGTTACAAAAGAAAAAAAAAAGTGCTATTCTTTCATAGTCTTCCCTTGTAGTCTTCCCTTTCATAGTCTTCCCTTATTCTTTATCTTAATATATATACATATCTGTTATTTATATTCTTTTAATCCTTCATTTTTATATGAGAATTCTCAGTGTTTAAAATTCCAAGTTCAACCAATGGCTATATATTTTTATATTTACAATCTATATCCTTATATTTATCTCATTTATAAGAAAAAATTGACATGTTTCAATAACTATATCTTTTTCTCTATGGTAAAATAAATCCTATACTCTATAAAACTGTTTATCCTCTTTCGGCCAGTCAACTCTTGGCGAGATGGGCAGCATATAAATTTAATTAATTGATTGATTAATTAATTAATTAATAATCCAGCAGCTTCCCCATTACAGCACACTGACTGCATGATGGGTGGATTTTAAGATTTGTCGGGAACCGTATTGGATTGGACCAGAAGACCTACAAGATCACTTCCAACTCTGTAATTCTTTAATTCTTAGTGAGAAGAAGTAACTGGATCAAGATCACCAAGCTGGATTCCATGCCTAAGGAAAAACTAGAACTTGAATCTTCTACTTCTGTTCCAGCAACTTCACAATGCAGTGCAGATGGGCAGAATAAAAAAAATAAAAGTATTTTTAAAAAATAATTTTAAAAAATGCAGGGTCTTGTGCAACAGAAAACCATAATTATGGAGCAGGAGAGAGAATGATGAGAAAGATATAACTGATCTGCAAGTATATCCTCTAAGTATTTTTTCTCATTTAGAAGTAATAATAGTAAAGGTAAAAGTAAAGGCTCCCCTCGCACATATGTGCTAGTTGTTCCCAACTCTAGGAGATGGTGCTCATCTCTGTTTCTAAGCCGAAGAGCCAGTGCTGTCTGATGACGATTCCGTGGTCATGTGGCCGGCATGACTAAACGCCAAGGTGCACGGAGCGCTGTTACCTTCCCACCGAGGTGGTCCTTATTTTTCTACTTGCATTTTTTGCATGCTTTCGAACTGCTAGGCTGGCAGAAGTGGGATCAAGTAACGGGAACTCACTCCATTACGCAGCGCTAGGGATTCGAACTGCTGAACTGCCAACCTTTCTGATTGATAAGCTCAGCGTCTTAGTCACTGAGCCACCACGTCCCAGAAGTAATAATACAACATTCAAATAACAGTCTAACAGAACAGGGAAGTATCTTGAGGTCTTCTAGTCTAACCCCCTGCTCAAGCAGGAAAGTATATACCATTTCCAGACAAATGCTTGTCCAATCTTTTATTGAAAACTTCCAGTGTTTGAGCACCCACAACTTGTGAAGGCAAATCACTCCACTGGTTAATTGTTCTGTCAGGAAATTTCTCCTTAAATTCTAGTCTGCTTCTCCCCTTGATTAGTTTCCATCTATTCTTCTTGACCTGCTTTCAGCTCCTTTGGAGAATAGGTGGACCCTCTCTTCTTTGTGGCAGCCCCTCAAATATTGGAACAATGGTATAAATATGAAGTGTGTTTTTAGGAATGGGGAACATATATATGTAAATACAATCCCAGAATTCTACCCAGCTTAGACCAATGTTTTCAACTTTGGCATATTTAAGAGGTGTGGTTTTCAACTCTCAGAATTCCCCAGCCAGCATTCTGGATAACTTTTCTTACAGTTTCAGATGGTTGGTTTTTTAAAAAAGGGGAATAAATTGTTCCAAGAAGCTGTAGAAATAATAGTTCTGGGAACTAGCATAGTTCTCTAGCATCACCTGGGAGTTAGTCAGCAGAAAATCTGGCTAATTATTCCAGACGGATGTCATCTTAAGTGCAATGTCATACTGACCCAAAGTTAAGCAAAACAACAGAAACTTGTTCCAGGGATAGGTCATTCATCAAGACTGTTTATGTTCCAAAATAGCATCTTAATCCATAAACAAGGATATGTGCCTAGGAAAACATTGTGTTCCTTGTCAAATTGAATATGAGTTGCCAAGGTTGAGAAACATTTAAGCTAAATCTTTCAACTGAGAATTCTGGAACTTGCAATCCCGACACATCTGGAAAATGCCTGTAAAGGCATTTTCCAGATGTGTCGGGATTGCAAGTCCCAGGACTTTCTTTATCCAAAGAAGACCAACCTAAGGAATATACCAGTTATGTTAGACTAAAGGCAAAAGGAAGAAAAACATACCCAAATTCTGGCAGATCTTTGTCAAAATTAATATTGTCCTCATAGATGACTCCCAACTGTTCATCGACCGCAATTACTTTCAGCTGGAGAAAGAGCATATTATTAATTCTGAATTTGGAAGAAGCAATCATTTCTACATGATCAGTCACTAGAAAGTGATACTTTGTGCTGACTTCTTCCCACCCTCACAAAGCATGTATCGTTGATTAATGTCCTATTTCTCGGGTGTAAATTAAAGTCTCGCTAAAAAGAGATTGAAATCCCCATGATTAGGCTGGAAAAATATCTCACCATTTCCTATCAGTGTTCCCACGTTTTATTTCTGCACAATCAAGCTCTTATTTTACTGTTGTTTTTCACAAAACTCAATTTTTAAAACCTTAAAAATTTGTGGTAGACAGCTACCTATTTTTTTCTTCTGCTCAGTCCAAGAGAGGAATAGAAGATGGCAATTTTGGTACCGATGTAAGTGGGTTTGTTTGTTTTTTTACAAAATGTGAAAATAATTCAATACTTTATCTCTCCTTATCTTTGAATACAGGTGGTTCTCGATATATAACCATAATCGACTCAATATTTGTTTTCATAAGTTGCACACGACCAGACTCAATTTTATGACTGCTTTTCAACAGTTGAAAAATGAATCATTATAGCTATAAAGCACATATTTTTTAAGCAAATGATGTGTCTGTTCTGATCCAAGCTTAACAAAATCACAAATCAGTCATTTGGTCTCGAAAAAACCTTTTTTATTTCGTTACTGTGAATTCTTCTCATTCACATCCAGAAAAGTCCCGCCATTTAATCTTTTAAGGTTTTATTGCAAAAAGCAGATCTTATCAGTCCTTGGATAGTTGCCAGGCTGTTTCCAGTCGAAATACTTGGCAAGAAGTCTCTGTGAGGCACAAACTCAGATAAGCAAATCTTCACAATAACGAGTGAACTAACTGTCTCCTATAAACACCACTCTCCTTTTGCTCCTATTTATTCCCTATGGGGAGGGCCATTCAGAGTCCACTTGTGCTTTTACTTCCAAGTCGACCCCTGCTCCTTAGTTGTTCCCTTCTCCTGACAGCTCTGCGCTTACGCGCCTCTGGAACAGGCTCCGGCTGTTCTTCCCCACTGATCTCCAACTCCTAAGGCAGCTGATAACTATTGGATGGCCCTGGCCCCATCTCTGCCTCCGACCCAGAGCACCCATCAGAGACCTTCCCCAGACTCCAGGACTGGCCCAAGGTCCTCCCAAATTTCCTCACTGTCTGAGCCTGCTGCCAACTCTGCTAGCAGCTGGCAGGTCACAACAGTGTAGGGTGTAAGAAACTAGGAGCCAAGACAAAGAAAACTGGTGCTAGATAAGAGTCAATGGACTTCTGGGGGAGGGCTGGATTTAGGTCTCTTTTGGGGGCATGAGAATGTGTTTGACCCCACCCTCAGGCTCAGTCTGGCCCTCTTCTACATCATGTGGTTGTTCAGCAAATCCATTCTTCTGAATAAGCAATTTTTTGCTAGAAACCATCCTTGGAGACATACAATTGCAAATCCAACCTGTGGCAGCCAGGTTGCATTTACAACAGGTTGCAGCAAACTGTGGCCATCCTGTGATCATGGTTTGCAACATTCTCACAAAAAACATCCCTTGGGGAAGCTGGAGTTGCTTAATAACCATGTGATCTGCTTAATAACCGCAGCGATTGGCTTCCCAATCATAGTTTAGTATCGCTGTAAAATTGGATCTGATGATGACTCAACTTATAACTGCCCTGACTTATGACCAAAATTCTAGCCCCAATTGTCAAGGACTACCTGTAGCAAAATTGAGGCTAAAGAGAATATTGACCTCATGAAAAGTCTTCAACATAGTGATAACCACCTACCACACATTTTTAAAAAATCCACAATATAATAATAATAATAATAATAAAGAAAGAACAAGAAAATAAGAAAAAACAATCCTATATGAGGCAACTAGGGCCCCAAAATCTTAGATCTAAGCCCATGGTGGCAAACCTATGGAACATGTGCCAGAAGCATCATGCAAAACCATCTCATCAGCTATGTGCAGCCGCGCTGGTCCTGGGCAACAATGCACGTCAGCCAGCTAGCTTTCACATGCGCAGGAGCACTGAAACTCAGAAACGCAGAGTCCCAGCATGCACACGTGCTCCAAGAGCCGAATGTTCGGTTTCCACTGTGTGCATGCATGCTGGCCAGTTGTTTGTCATGCACGCCAGGAACCAGAAACCTGGACAGATGGCTCTCAGAGCACGCATGCGCACTGGGATGTGCACTTCCGGGTTTCGCTGCTCCTATGTGCATGAAAGCCAACTGGCCAGCAGGCATCATTGCCCAGGAACAGGACGAGAAGCCAGCGGGGCTGCGCATGATTTGCGGGATGGTTTTGCGTGCCTTTCTGGCATGCAAACTGGCACATGGTGAAGTAAAAGTTTTGCCACCACTGATCTAAGCTATCAGACAGAAGGCTTCCAGGTGTCACTTATCCAAATTTTAATCGGATCTAAATCTCCTTAGCTTTTTTTCAAGATCAGTGCTAGAACTCATTCCACTTGCTATTAAAATTCAACTAACTGGATGCAGTAAATATGGTCAGTTCCCAGCCATGGATTTAATATTTTCCCTTATTCTAAATTACAATTCCAAAGGGCTCCTAAGGCTACATGTGGCTGAGCCTTCATGGTGTAAAACTGAGTTAGCTGCTTTGCAGAAGTATTTTTAATTCTTGTGGCCTTTGCCATCTGGATATTCTCTTTGGATAAAATAATTGCGGATTATTTTCACAGGATACACAATCTTTAAAGCATAGGATACACAGAGAAAAGGAGGTTTGCATAACCCTCCCTTCAAAGAAAATTCAGAGTCTATGTGCAAAAAGAATTTATAAGGTGACCTGCACTTTCTCTCTAATTTTAGTTTGTTTTGGTCTAACGGATGTTGAACTATTAAGAAATCTGCAACAGTTAACTGCATAGTTAACCTTTGGTTCCTCATCTGGGTATGAAGCAGCTCAGCGAGTTCAAGTCGGGTTTGCTTTTAAATAAAGTTATAAACTTCAAGAAGTCTTAAAACAGCTCATAACAACACTTTGCAGTGTTTGCTTTAGTAGAGGATCAAAATTATTTTAAAAGTATAATGTTTATCTCTTCTGAACAAACAGAATATTCTAAAATGCAGATGTCAAAGCAAACAGCTCCATGCCTTAAGAAATTTTCCAAGCAGTGCTAATAATACTCCTTTAGAATTCTCATTTAATCCACTGAGAAAAAGAAATTTCCAATCAATACAAGAAATATGCATTTGCAGATATACTGTAGCAGAATTGGCAGCAACATCTTTTGAAAGTTTGGCTGCGGCCTAATCTATCAAAAATAGCAGTGGAATCATAAATTAGTTCTTTTCAAACTTGGCAATTTTAAGATGTGAGGACTTCAACTCCCAGAATTCCTCAGCATTCCTCAGTTGGGGAATTCTGGGAATTGAAGTTCTCACATCTTATAATTGCCAAGTTAAATACTGTGCAGTGTGCACTAGTATTCCTGTATAAATGGAAACTGAGCAAAGGGTTACACCCCAAAATGGATTCTTACTTGAATCTCACCTCCTAATAAAGTTGTAATCCTATGTACAGGCCTTATGACTGCAGGGTGAAACCGGAGCACAAATCTCAGCAAAAACACTACAAACTTCCATTACATTTTTATTACAAACCAAGTTAATCATGTATGTCAGTGACTAACTATTTTGGGTTTTTTTAACCGAAGGACCTGGAGAAAATGTTAAGATTCTCATCTAAGCCTATCTGTCTGACAGAGCAGAAGCCTGGAATAAGGATCTCAGTGCACTGAACATGTGCAAAGTGTGTTTGGGAGAAGAGAGGGATGCAATCCAAGCTACCCAGGGACACCCCACTCCACCCCTTTGAGGAAGGATGAGAGGGAGATTATTTAATTAATATTATTCAAGTAATATATAAATATGACATATTTTATTCATTTAAAGGGTTTTTTAATTTATCCTTGCCTTTTAAATTTTATGCAGAGTACTATTTTTAGGCTTTAGTATGAGAAAGAGGCAGAATGAGAGATCTCGTGTCTCATCTGGGAAGCTGGGCTAAAAGTACATTTTTCTACCCAACCTAAAATGAGTTCGGGTTTTTTGTTTTTTTCCCCAGGCTTCTTTTTCAAACCAGCCTTCCCAAGTAAATACTATCAGGCTATAACTGCCATCCCGTGTGCCGGGGATGATGGGATCTGCACTCCGAGACACCGTAGGAGCCGCGGCTAGTCTCCCTGCTCCGCGTGCGCGCCTGGCGCGGCTGGAGAGGAGACGGCGGAGCTCTTCGGCTGCCACCGCGCCGACGGCTCTTTCCAGCCCGCCCAGCTGCTGCCGCAACCGACGCCTCCTCCTCCTGCTCGGTACCTGCTGGGTGCTGAAGTCCCACCCCAAGAAGCAGAGCCCAGGAGACGCGGCCATGACGACTCCGCTTCCTCCTCTTGGCGAGCGCGGTGGGAGGCGCCGCGGGCGACGTGGAAGCAGCTCCGGACGACGACGCCTCCTTTGCCAGGGCCAAACGCCGCGCTCCCTGCTGGCTGCTTTCTCCGGAGCAGTGGTGCAGGATCCGGACTGCCCACCCCTCGGCCGGCCCGCCCACACATCCGTCCGGAGCATGCAGGGCTTTCCATGTTCACTCCCCCACCTCTGTGAGAGCGGAGCGGCGCTCAGCGCCCGAGCGTAAAAAGGGAATTTGGCGCGCACAGCCTCTCTGTGAAGGATCCATTTGGAGTCATGCTAGAAGCAGAAGTTAAACAAAAATGAAAATCAAATCTGACTGAATGACTGACTGGCTGTCCATCTATCCATCACGGTTGTCCATTTCACACTAAGTAACTTTCAGAGGCATACATTAAAATCAACAATTAAAATATTACACAGGGAGGGACCATGAAAAAACAAGATTGCAAAAGAGAATGGATCAGAATGTTACTTAGTATTATTTACCAATGTCCTGGCTTTAAAAATAATTGACAAATCCTTGGGTTTGAAAAAAAATCCTCTTCTTTTTTCCTCTTCCCTTTCCTTCTGTTTCCTTTTTTGCATATCAATGTTTTTTTTAAGAGAGCAACTATAGTATTGCTATAACAAGGAATAATTCCAAAATATAGTGAGCTTGAAACACATTTTGTAATTATTTACAGATAATATAATAATATACCTTTGGTTATCTTTTGTTGTATTTCTTCACTTTTTTATGTGGTTTTTTTTCTTTGACAATGCATGGATTTGTGTTCCCATTTCTCAAAAAAAAAAAATTAAAACATTTTAAAAGGTTTTAAAAATTAAGAAAAATGACTTCAAATTCCACCAGAGAAATGCATGACCTGAGACAAGACATACAAGAAGGTGGATAATATTTGACTTTAGGTCCCAAAGGTACATCTACGGTAAGTGAACTGAAAGAAACTTCTTAGATTAGAAGCAAAATGTTTTCAAGGAAAAAAAAACAAGTTTTATTAGTCACATACATGACACATATGACATGCAGTGAAATGCTTATGCGACTGCAAAATCGAGGAAAGCAAGGTCTATAGGAAGAATAGTGATAGGGAGCAGTTAGAGGGAAGTAAACACAAGTAGAGAGAGAAGGAGAAGAAACAGACGCAACACAATGCTGTTATGATCAGTGTCCATCCAGCACCACCATCCCAGGTCTCGGCCTTCTCAGTCCTCGGCTGTTTTTCAAGGCTACTACCTTTGCCTCAGCATCTCTCACAGCCTCTACCTCAGCATCTCGGTGGCTTCTCCTCTTCCTCTGCCATCCAGCCTGCCCCAGTCTCCCGAGCCTGTTGTCCCAGCGCCATCTTCTCTAGCTCTAGTTGTGTCCTTCGTTCTCCTCCCGGACCATGCCTCGGCCGGTTTAGATTGCTTAATAGTTGCTTAGCGGTTGCTTAGGTGTTGTTTAATGGTTGTTTAAAAGTTACTTAAATTATTTATTTTATTTATTTATTTATCATATTTATATACCGCCCCATCTTCACAAGGACTCGGGGCGGTTCACAGCAGATAAAAACACAGTATACAATTCTAAAAGCCAATTTAAAAACATTAAACT
>JAEANM010017784.1:0-12847 GCA_017656035.1 Myanophis thanlyinensis | reverse complement strand
ATAAAATAAAATAAATAAGAAGACTGGATACAAATAATATTTATTTTAAAAAGGTAACATCATTACTTCATCTAGTCCCTTTGGTGATGCTAAACTATGGTAGATCCCAGTAACCATCTCATGCAGTGGTGGGATTCTGGGGGTTCCGGGCACTTCAGGAGAATCCTTAAACTGCTGGCTGCCCCCACCCTACTTATTGGCCTTGTGCAGCACTGCCTCATTCTCTTCCCTCGCTACTCTGGCTGCTTTCCAGCCATGAAGAGCCAGGAAGCTTCCAAAAGCGGTCCCGGTTTCTGATGCATGGAGATAGTACTGTACTATCTATCTGTCTTTCTATCTATCAACTCTCTCTCTCTCATTTAATAAGTATTAAATGCATAAAATAAGATATCTTTTAGTATATCTATTTTTATACTTAAAACTAATTAGGGCAAGGAAATGATGTCCAGTTGGCTACGCCCACCCAGTCACATGACCACCTAGCCATGATCACCTTAGCCACACCCACAGAACTGTTGTTGAATTATTTGAATCCCATTACTGATCTCACATGATAGGACTAGGGGTTCAAAATGTATCAAGAATCTTATCTGTGACAAAAATAATCCAAGAGAGGAAGGACAGAATGAGGGAGAAAGGATTAGGTCCATTGTAAACTCTGAAAGTAAGGTTTTAATGAAGGGCCAGGGGAGGAAATAAGAAAATACAGGGCATTGGTTCCTTAGATAATGTATATGCTGTTTTGCATTTTTCAAAATCTGATAATAAACCAGCCTTGCTACATTTGGGGATCCTTCTTTTTAAATCTTGCCCTGAGAACCTGACTCTGTTGTCACTCCTTTGTTTTAATTGTACTACAAACTTCTTCAGCATGACTGCAACAAAGAGGAATCATTGTGCCCACTAGACTTCTCTTGGCTACCTCATAGTCCATCAAAAAAATCCTTTGCATCTTACTAGGACCAATCCTGTTGAAGATTCATTTGTGAAGGAAGCAGAGTCTACATAGGTTTAAAGCCTTAAAAAATCTCTATTTCGATACCCAGATCTCTCTCATTCTCCCTCCCTCTCTCCTCCCCCCCCTCTCTCTCTCTCTCACACACACACATACACAAACAGGAAAAAATTTCCTGCGCAATGGCAGCCCCTAGCCCATCATAGGATATAAAACTAAGCAAGCGTGGAGCTTATCAGTAGTTGAATAAAGAATCCAGGCTTCTGTATTAGTTGGGAAGCTACAAAGATGTCCTGGAAGGGGACGTGGAAAGCAGTTCCTCCTGAATGCTGAGGAAATTATTAAGGCTCCTCACAGGCCCCAGAAGACTAACTCGAGTACAGTTGGCAGGGTGGGGGGTGAGTGGGGAGTGGGGGATGAGAAGAACGGGAAGCAATGTGGGGGGGGGGAATCCAGCCGCGCTCATAGGTCATCCCAAGTGGTCTAACCGACCACCACCTGGGAACAAACGGCGTTTCAGTGGGGAAAGAAAGGTGGACGTGCGCCTTCACCTCGCCAGAAGAAGCGCCCTTCCTCCCCCCGCCAAAAAATCAGCGTCTAAATCCTAACTCACCCAAAATTTCCTTCCTGCGTTGCGTATGGGGCTGGTCAGTGTAAACCCACTCGAAATCCGCGCGGGTGACCCGGTTACCCATCCCTACTATCACACTAAGCAGGTTCGCCTCCGGTGCTGAACTGAGAAGCGCGCTCCAGCGAGGCACCTTATATCAGCCCGGAGCAGCCTGGACACAGATCCCGCCCCATGCTCGCTCGCCTCAGCCACCAAGAGCTCCCAGAGCCGCCCAGCTAACCTGGCTTTGCGAAAGGAGTTTCATCTCCTCCCGTTTGAGTTTAGGAGAGCCGGCGCGGCGCCCTTCTTTGCCGGCTGGTCGGAGCCCGCCGGCTTCCTTAGGCGCAGGGCAGCGAACATTCATTGTTTAGGGACACTGCTCCTGATCCACACCAAGCGAGGAGCGGGGGGGTGCGGGGAGGGCTCTTGGCCTGGGCTCGGCAATTCTGGAGGAACATTGTGGGGTGGGGGAGCGCTGGTTGTTGTGCAGAAACCAAGAGGGGCTTGGTAATTGTGGACGTCGCCAGAGTGAGGTGACTGAGCAGTTGGTAAGAGGTGGCCAGGGAGTGAGCAAGAAATGGCAGGGCTGACGGACAACACAAGGTTTGGGAGGAGTAGGAGCCCGGAAGAAGGATGGAGAGAACGGCGTCCTGCTTGATCAGGGATCAGAGCTAGTGGGTGGTGGAATGCCTTATAATGGTCTGGCTCTTGGTTTAAAATTATGGTTTGTCTGTTAGATCCCAAAATATGAAATTTTGGTATTGATGCAAGAAGAATGCAGAAATCTTCAGATTAGCATGGTTGTAAATTATAACAATATGAAAAGTCTAGAACAGCAGAGGAAGTTCATATGGGAAACAAATCCTGCAGGAATCCTCCTGAGGAAGATGTCGAAGATAATATCAAAGGGGAAGGGAGGCTTCATTTATCTGACTGGCTCAGATCAAAGCAATGGTGTTCAGCTTCTTGATCCATCACTGGCAGGATCATTGCAGAAATATAATTGCTCATTCGGACCTGATTAGCCTGAAGAGTTAGGAAATTATATGCTTCTATCTTGATGATAACATTGATAATAATAGTGGATGTGGGAGTGCCTGGAGATAGCTGAATAGAAGAGAAAGAACTGGAGATGATAGCAAAATACAAAGACCCGCAAATAGAAATAAACCAACTCTGGCAAAAGAAATCAAGTACCAATAGTAATATCTGTGGAGATTCTCAGTCATCCGAGTAATCGTTTTCCCAAAGATGCTTTTTCAAGAGGCAACTGGACTTTCTAGTTTTTCTTTGAAGATATTTTGCTTCTCATCCAAGACATTTCTTTACCTTTAACATCATAAAAAAAAAACTGCCTATCCCAGATCATTGGGAAGGACTTGATAAGTGGACAAAAATACCAAATCCACTCTGAACATCTGGCTGACCATGCAATGAATAAAAAAGTATAGTTAAGAATGTTGCAGTATGAATTTGGGCTTGGGTGTTTTCTCCAATTGTTGACGAACTGATTTACAGAAGAGACATGAAACTGATCAAAGTGTATGTCAAAAATATGTGCTTGCTGTGTGTGTATAATGAAATTACGTATGTTGGGTTCAATACACAACTCCCAGGAAGGCATAACAATTGAAGAGAGAATCATGTTGATTGCTGTCATCATTGAATGCTTTTACAAGAGGTACCCTGAACAAATGAAAAATGTGTATAGAACTTGAGGGCTACAAAGTGGGAAATCCTAGGAAATTGATTTGCTGACCAGTTCTGGAAAAGCTAGGAAGCTCCTTGTCCAATTTGGGATTATTTCTATTGTTAGGGGAAATGAGCTAAATTGGTTAAATGGGATTACAGGTGACTTTAATTTGGATTTGATGGGATTAGGCAGAGAGAGGAACTGGGTTTGATCCTAGTCATGTGCAAAAGGAGGGAAGAGATACAGTCTCCATTTGCCTGTTAGGATTATTATTTTTTTCACTACACTAATGCATATGCTAACTTGGTCCTGATGTGTTCAGCCCCCAGCATCTGACTGAAGTTATTGTTATGCAATATATGAAGATGGGAATTTCCTCTGATTTACTTACCTGTTCATATAAACTATAGGAAATTGGTACTAGCCTTCACAATCAGAGAATTATAGGGCTGGAAGGGTCTAGTCCAACTCCCTACGCAAGGCAGGAGTCCTTATATCACAAATGGTTGTCCAGTCTTTTCTTGAAAACATCCAGTGATGGAGAACCCACAACTTTGGAAGGCAAACTGTTCCACTGATTTCCACTAATGATAGAGCACAGTCAAGAAATTCCTTATTTCCAGATTGGATCGCCCTCTGATTCCACTCATTGTTTCTTGTAATCCAGCTACTGTATATTCCTTTCTTGTGGAAAATAAACTTGCATATTACTAATCTGGGAGAGGGGAGAAAACAATAAGATAGAAAAGAGACAAAGATCTGAGTGAAAACAGGAAGCAGACTCCGTATCAGTATGGTTGCATTTACCCATTTTCATCCAGTGGTTAGAAGACCCGAGAGAGAAAGCAGCTAGTGATGGTTCAGGTGGCAACTACATAACGGCTTGGTGACATTGTAAGAGAAGCCTGCTGTGAAAACACAGCACAAGCTTGTGAGTGTGAGCCAGGCGCTTTAATGCAAATTGAAGGGGACAGAACATTGTATGAAAAAAACAGTTTGCTCTTCTAACACAGCACAAACTTGTGAGCATGAGCCAGGTGTTTTAATGCAAATTGAAGGGGACAGAACATCGTATAAAAAAAGTTTGCTGCTCTAACACAGCACACACTTTTGAGCGTGAGCCAGGTGTTTTAATGCAAATTGAAGGGGACAGAATATCATATGAGAAAAAAATGTTTGCTTCTCCAACACATCACCAAATAACAGTAGATCACAATCCAATAATCAAGTGGCATTTGATTAAACCGCAAAAAGATCTCTCTTTTTGTCCCCCAGGGATCACCTTTCAAATCTAATTTTTTTCATGGTTACTCCAAAGTTAAATGAGTTTTCTGCAAGATCCACCTAATAAGTGAGAATGTGAAAACTTGACTTATTTTGCTTTCTATGATTTTTTTTTGAGATCCAGCTAAAAGGCTATCCCTGCATAGCTTGTGAATTTGGCCATAGAAGTAAGAATAATAACTGGAGGAAATTATATGACAAAGAATTGTGAAGACAATATTAGTCGATTTCACCACTACTTGCAATAGAAAGATATGGCAAATCCTCTTTCTGGAAAAATCTCCATAAAAATAAACAGAGAAAAAGAAATATAATACAATTTGAAACTTGTTAGACATTACTTTGTGTCCAGCAGGAGGGAAAATGCCATTCCAGAGATTACCTTCTAACCATGATAGCTGAATGCTGTTCCTTTCCCCATAAAACTGACAAATAAATACAAGCAGAGTCAGAAGTTCACTCTGAATCAGTAATGGAACATACTGGCAGAGCCTTATCTTGCAGAGATGTGTATTATGAAAGTATGCCAATATTAGAGACCAGTTGGGTATGCTGATTAATGCACCAAGTTAGAAACTGGAAGATCATGAATATCTATTCTTATCTTAGGTACAAAGCTAGTGGATGAATTTGGGCTAGTCTTGTTTACTGTCACACTCGCCAAATCTATATATGCAAAATCTATATATACAAAAAAGAATTCTCAAGTCAAAATGTATTTTGGAACTGTATAAAAATATTTTCATGTTCTTCTACAGAATGAGAAATCCTCCAAAAAAAAACCCTATACAAATCTCACTTTTATTTCAACTATCAGTAGGTACCAACCCTCCTTAATTCTACTTATATTACTGGGCACCTGGGCTGACTCCCACAACTTTGAGTCAGCAATTGTGATACTTTCTTAACAAACGCAATACAGGATATGGCAATGCAATTCTTTCAGAGACCATATACAGGTAGTTCATTCAGTGACTTTGAAGTTATAACAGCACTGAAAAAAAAAACTTATGACCATTTTTCACACTTAGCTCCTTGCACCGCCCACCCTCCAGGGTCACATGATCAAAATTCAGTCACTTGGCAACTTATTCACATTTATGATAGCTGCAGTATGGGGTGGGGATCATGATCACCTTTTTTAACCTGACAAGTAAAATCAATGGGCAAGCCAGAGTTATTTAACAACTTGGTAACTCTTAAGTAAATGTTAATAACTTAACAACTGCAGTGTTTCACTTAACAACTGTGGCAAGAAGGGTCATAAACTGGGACAAAGCTCACTTAACAAATGTCTCACTTAGCAACAGAAATTTTGGGCTCAATTGTGGTTGCAAGTTGAGGACTACCTGCATATCAAAAGCAAGAAGTTATACTATTTTTTTTTAATCCTGTGGAACAAGGGTCCCCAGCTTCCATTGGGAACCGGGCTACACAAGTGATGGGCAAGCATGTGAAGCTGCATTTGTGCATGCACAGGAAATAGATTGTGTGTGCAAAACTATCCCCTCCCTCTACCACCACTGCTGCTGGTGATCCGTGAAGCCAGGAAGGTTGAGGACCACTGCTGAGGATGCCTACTTGGGAGCACTTACATATTTTTCCTTGGAGGACATTGTAATTAATAACGTGCATTCACGGAAACAGATTATGTTGGAAAAATTCTGGAATTTCCCAGCATGACAAGGATGAAGAAGGAGAAAGATAAAAAGGGAGGCCCCCTGTGCTGATGGAAAATTCCTAGTTCACATGCCTACTCAGTTTTAAAGTATTCAATGTGCAACATTCCTAGAAACCTTTAATATACGTAATTGTTCCAACATTCTCTCAAGAGCCATGGTGGTGTAGTGGTTAGAATGCAGTACTGCAGGTCTAACTCATTGATCACACTAGGACTTCAATTCTGAACGGCTCAAGGTTGATTCAGCCTTCCATCCTTACGAGGTCAGTAAAATGAGGAGCCAGATTGTTAGGGGCAATATGCTGACTCTGTAAACTGCTTAGAGGGGGCTGGAAAGCAGTATAAAGCGGTATATAAGTCTAAGTGCTATTACTATTGCTATTATTGTTGTCATTTGAAATACATAAACCATGCTCTGACAAAACAAAAATATTGGAGGGTAACTCTGTACTGATATGGAAAACAGCATTTTTTTCATAAGTGCGCTAAAAATATTATCATATAATATAAGTAAATATAACATTGATACGGTGAGAATATCCATCCCCACCCTCTCCAAGCTTGTTCTCCTGCTTCATTATGATTGGATGGGTCTTCTTCCTGGGACGAATAAATAAAGAATTTCAGGAGTGTATGCCAGGTGTGAGCCAGCAGAATGTTAAATCAAAGTAAGAGATTCCCAGCAGGTGTAAAATTAAAGGAACATAGAAAGAGTATACATTATACATTAGCATATCAATCCTCAAGATACACTAGTCTACAAGTTATTTCCTACTCACAAGAACACGCAGTATTGAAAAATATATAACTACTGCTTGAACATAGAATTTTAAAAGTTGAGAATTATCTCGTATACAATGATGGAATAATAAACTAGTCAAAAGAATATTAATAAATTGGTGAGATATGAATATACATTAAGATAAATAAAATGATAACTTATATATAATTATAAATGAAGACTATGAAAGAATGGCACAATTTTTTTTTCTGTAACTGACACACTGTAAGCATAGAATTGGATGGTGTTTTTTAGTTTTATATGTCTTTATGTTTTGTATATTTGTTTAAAAAATAAAAAAACTTAAAAAAAGAACACGCTGTACTAGAAGACTAAATTAGATCAGCCTTCTGGTCATGACTAAGTCAGAAGTTACAGGAACTACCCACAAAAATACGGCAAGCAACAGAGAGAAGAATTAGTCAAGGTACTAACCAAGCTGTGCTAGCAAATCTAAAGAAGGACACAGAGGCCAAAAGGAAGGAAGGAAGGACACTATATGCCAATATATGGACACTATATGCCAATATATGTCAAAAAGGAAGGACACTATATGCCAATACCAAAAAAGAGAGAAATGTATTAACTCTTAATTTCACATGCTAACAAAATAATATTCTAACACAGATTACAGCACTACCTGGAAAAAGAGATGCCAGATGGTCATCATCAGAAGGCCTTTGTGTCAATTACATCAAGCTACGGAATTTAGAAAATTGGGTATCCCAGAACATCTCATTGTCCTCATGAGTAACCTATTGTCAGAACTATTGATGAGTGTACCATTGAAAGAGCTGAAAGACCAAGTTAGGGATAGATCACCAGGGAGCAAAATCTGTGTGGTCCCTTAGAGACCACAAGGGAACTCTTAAGTTGATGGCATGACCTCAGTGGGAATGTGACCTTAAAAATAAATCTGTTGTGAAAGGGTAAACGTGTTGACTTTTTTTTTCTTTAACTGTGTTGACTATTTTTTTCACCATCTTTTATGTGTATAGAAGATGTTTTAAATAAAGATAACTTGAACAGATTAGCCTTATTTCCCTTTCTGTTCTATTGTCCCATTTATCACCAAGAACTCTTTCACCTGATATCCTGCTCAATAATTGTTGAGCACACCCTTAAAATTCAGTTTAATCCAGTTTTAACTAATATTCTCATTCTCGCACCCCCTCTCTCCCCCCCCCCTCTTTTTTTTTACTTATTGGCCTTCAACCCTAATAGCTTTAATTTATGTCTTTGGCTTATATGCCTTTGGACAGGGTAATATTGTTTCTAATGTTTGTACTGTAGGGCAATCTGAACATTTAAATATATCATGACCAATTCAACAAAATGAACTAGTTCAGGGGTGGGCAATTATGGCTCCTTCATGACTGAGCTTTGGCTGACTCAGGAATTCTGGGAGTTGAAGTCCAGGAGTCATGAAGGAGCCATAATTGCCCACCCCTGAACTAGGTAATTATCTGTAAGAGACAAACATTTATAATAGAGTTTATGTGCTTTCTCCAGATTGTTAGCCAATCATTCCCTGCTGCTACATTTCTTTCCTACTCTTTGTTCCTGATTCTCCCTGATACTATATATGCCTTATGTTGATGTGAAATACATGCAGAATTTGGATAGACCAGTGTGATTGGGCTTATTCACAGGACATAACCATTACAGCAAAACTGCAGAAAAAAAAGCTACCTAGCAGGAATTTTTGCCTATTTCATGGATTGCTTAACTTCCTAATGACTTGAAAAATTAAAAAAAAATCATTATCAGTACATAACGTCTGGTTAGCATGAATTTGTAAACTGCATGTTCTCTGACCATATGAATACTGTCAAACAGATGCAAGGGACATTATAGATATTACTAAGAACTTGAATTGCTAGAAAGACCAGGAAACTCTGATCTTGCCTTAAGCATGAAAACTAGTTGGGTGACTTAGCCATTCCTCTCTGAAAAGAAAAGGTCCTTCTAATTAGAGCATATTCAAATAAGTATATATAATAGTTAATATTCATATTCACCATTCAACTCTGATTAACTTTGATAGCTAACTTACAATACTACCATAGGCTTTTTTTTTTGCATCCAGTAATTGTTAATTATATTGTATATTGTTAAGTATATATTGCTTGAAAGGGTATATGTGTCACATATGTTACTATCTCAGAATGATGGGGGAGGGAGCTCTGATCTGAAAGATTATTTCTCCTTTCCTTCTAAAATGGAAATTGCAGGCAAAAGTCAGAGGTTATCTTGTCCATTTACTTACGGAAACATATTGAATGAAAAATGTTAACATCTATTTCTAACTATTGAAGTCTGGTTCTTTTTTCACATCCATGATTAACTCTGCAACTCTTAAGGTTCACAATTAAGTCTTGTGTACATCGGTTAAATATGCAAATGTATGCAACAAGAAAACCTTACCAATTGGATTTGATAAGGATTTGCATGTGGGCCTTTGGATGTAGAAAAGCCAAATGTGTAAGACCATAATTTTGTATGGCCAATTATAGATGCACAAAAGTGTAAGCTTACAATTTGTGTGTTCTTTATCAGCATGATCACTTCCTACCAATGTTGCCCCAAACCCCCAGGATTTTCTCACTCACAGAAGGTTAGGTATTTGAATAAAATATATTAAACAGTTTTATCCAATGCCAAATTGAATTGAATAAAATGTTTTTATTGGGAAAAGATGCTACTAGAATCTTAGGTTTATGGCCATCATAGACCAACACATTTATCAATAGAAAATTATATACGGTAGTTCAGGAGTCTCTCAACTTTGGAGTTAAGGGTCTCTGAACTTGGTTCAGAGGGTATCTGAACATTCAGATATTTCATTATCAGACTAGGTAAAATCTTCAATTTTAGAAGGAAGTGGGGTTTGCATTCTATATAAAGTAGCTTGCCCTCTCAATGTTGGTGAGGGGTATTGTTTTCTCCTAGGCAATTCCTTGATTAAGCAGTTGTTTACTGCTTGGTTACTTGTCTTGAGTTGGTAGTTCCTTGATTGGGGTAACGTTTACTGATTAATTGTACATCTGATGATAAATCCTAGTGCTAATCCCTGCTTGTCTGGATGTTGTTGGCTGATGAACATAAATCTATTGAAAAATCTTCCATAATAAGGAAGTACTCCACTATCAAAGTAACAACCCAACTTCCCACAAGAGGAGCTGTGTAAGAATAGGCTCAAAATAAATACAAATGCATTGCAGCAACCAGTAGAAGAAAGTAGACCACCTATACATCTTCCAACAACATGGATTTCCATACAATTTTATCAAAAAGCCTGATAATTCAATCCACTATACCCAAACAAACACAAACTACGCCAATCTACTTTTCAGAAACATTTCAGAAACAACCAACTGATTATTACAAGCATGTAGTATCATCGTAACACACAAACAAACCAAAGGCCTCTAAAACATCTGAATGTAAACCAAAACACCAGATAGCCCAAGATGAAAAAACAGGAGTAATCTACAACACAGTGTAACAATTCTAACAGCCGCTAGGTAAGACAAGCAGGTAGAAGAGTAGCAGAACACATCCATGAAAACCGGGATGTATTAACTTGGATTTATGCATTAAGCAGGAAGCTGGATTCAGACATATTTTCCAATTCTACACTACAAAACAGCAAGAAAGAGAATGGTTTTCTTTTATTTCCTCTACAACTGATTGCTCCAGATTGTAATTTAATTTGTGAAAGTATGACATCTAGTGGCAAGTGACATAAATATCAACTTATTTCATTGTTGGTGGAGAGCAGGGTTTGTCCATGATACTAAAAATATCAGGAGTCTGGTAGCATCTTTCAATTTAAGAAAATTTGGTAGTAGCAAAAGTACTAGTAGCCTCCTCCTGGAATTTTTTTTTACCAACATTTCAACAGAAATTCACCTTTCTTCACTAACAATTTACAGCATCACCACAGAGCCTGGCTACCCCCAGTTTCTTCCCTATCCCCCATTAGTCCGGCAAGGTCTTGGATAACAATAGCACTTAGACTGATATACCACTTCACAGTGCTTTACAGCCCTCTCTAAGCAGTTTCAGCATATTGCCCCCAACAATCTAGGTCCTCATTTTGCCCATCTCGGAAGAAGGGCCGAATCAACTGAGCTGGTGAGAATTGAACTGCTGGGTATCAGCAGAATTAGCCTGCAATACTGCATTCTAGCCCCTGTGGCACCACAGTCTAGATCAGACCATGACTAATGTAGCTTTATCCTGCTATTTTCCTCAATACAAAATTTCAGCTAGCTACTATGAATGGAGGATGTACAGTGAAAGTGATAATACATCTTTTTGCTGGCAGCTTTTATTATGGCAGAAGGGCTGCCTTCCATGAAGTGCCACAAATAAGGAAAAGTTCTATGCTGTGTAAAACACCACCACTGAGTAGTCTGGGGCCAATTAATACCATTGTATGTGTCTCTTATTTCAACATGATTTATTTGCCATTACTAAAATCTATCTTCACATAACTTACTTTGGGGTTTTATATTTAGGATTGGAGAGACAATTTGGTGTACAGGTGGTCCTCAACTTATAGCTGGTCATTTAACAACTGTTTGCAGTCACAATGGCCTTGCAAGTGATGCTTTAAAGCCTGTAAAAGGACCTCCAGTCATTATAAAACTTCATCTTGGGGACTAGGGGCAAGCTGTTGAATGACTGAATTTTTGGCACTTTTGGCAATTTGCAGTTTGGCAATTTTTGGCAAATTTTTCTGCTGGTTTCCCCAGAAATCAAGGAGGACGTGGAAAGAATGCTGGATTGGAGGTCTATAATCCCCATACCCAGGGATTTCCCCTCTCCTCCATGCAGGGAGAAGAAGTCCTTCCATGAACTGAAAGAATAAACCTCAAATCTGGCAAAAATGCTAGTGAACATCAGCATTTCAGAGTGTTGGCATTTGCTAGCATTTCCCTTTCCCACAGAAAGGTCAGAAAGGCTCCAAAGAAAATTGCCACTGAACATCAGCATTCTGAGTTTTTATGTTAGAACAGTGGCATTTGCTAGTGTACTCCCATCTGAGGGTGAGGGGAAAATGCTGGTGAACCCATGTTCTGACAGTCATTCTCCCCGGTGAGGTGAGGGATGAGCCCAGGCTTCCTAAGTGTGGTGGCAAAGCTGGGCCCTGTCTACCATGGTCCACTTAATGAATTGTGGGTTGCTTAATTATTACAAGTGAGAGAACCAGGATTGCAGTTGTTGAGTGCAGAGGCAATGTGATATCTCATTTAATGACCATTTCACTAAATAACCAAGATTGTGGCTCCAATTGTAGTCATAAGTGGAGGACCACATGCAGTGGTTAAATATATCAGGTGACCATAATTTCATGTCCTGTCTTAAATCCAAAGACAGTTAGGTGATATTGGTCCAGTCACACTGTTCTAGGAAGCTGGCAATGGCAAAACACTTCAGAAATCTTGCCAAGAAAATTGCAGGGACTAGTTAGATGCTCACCAGAAATCAACACTGACTCAAAGCACTAAAAAAATTAAAAGTGCAAAGTAAAACAAAAAAGCATATTTCCAAAAATATTAATCCAGATTTTCATTATTAAAAGCTGATATCCATCAGTCACATGCTTTTAGTTACAAATTTCTCACCTTTTTCATTGCATTGCTGTTTTCGGCTTAGTAAGATAATTACAGATAATTACACATCTTTAAATAATACTTGTCAGCCAATTGGCAGAATTTTACCTTAGGCTGCAGCTGTTTAATTTACTGCTTGCAGTTCTCTCAAAGAGGATCATAGGAATACATAAAACAATAAAAATACAGATTTTATACATATTTATGTATGTATGTATG
>JAEANM010017782.1:0-12847 GCA_017656035.1 Myanophis thanlyinensis | reverse complement strand
TTAAGTAACATGATCCAGTGATCCACATTGTGTTTCTTCTAATGATTTACATTTGGTCAAGATACCTGGAAGAGCAGCAAAGAAACAGACAGACAGACAGACAGACAGACATCTGCCAAGACCCATATTCTAGCTGGAGTCTATCTTCAATTTGCCTGTCAGTGATTCTTAGCCTTTTCTTTGCTGCGTGAACCCTAAAGCTACCAGGGGAAGAGAGGGGGTTTCATCGGAAAGCTGCACCCACTAAAATAGCAGAATTAATGGAGTGAATTTGAATATAAGAAACGTAGGTTCAATCTACCATATCATTTCTGAAGGCTTTTTTTCCCCCTCTCAACAGTATGGTAAATAAATATTTTGCAATAGCTTCTATTGTGGTTTTTGAAGGCATGTATATGAGCAAAGTGATCAGACTAGGAAAATGCTGAAGTTTAATTTACCCTGAATGTTCCTTGCTGTACTAACGCAAAAGAAATGCAATTTAGACATGAGCAAGCTAGTGATAATCATTGTGGCCTAGTGGTAGAACATTGCATGAAAACTAAGACTGGACAAAGTATTCCAAAGAGGTGCTACAAGGCATGTTATGGAAGACTAAAGCATTCCATCCAAAGCATTAAGCAGCTGCAGCTTTGAGGCCTGGCTACTTCAAGGGCAGTCCCAGCAGATGTGTTCTTTGTTGCCTGCATCATCAACAGAGGCAGCTATGGAAGAACTTTCTGAACTTTCTAAAGGACACAGCTGGTTCAACTCTTCAAGAAGGACTGTTTTACTCATGCTATCATGTTTTGTAAAATGTCTTTTGAATGATTGGCACAGCCCCAATGCAAACAGTCTGAACTTTAGTCCTCATCCATATCTCGAAGGAAGGCTTGGAAGAGATATGGGAAATATATATATCCAAGCATAGGGATTGTAAAAACTG
Organism: Myanophis thanlyinensis; assembly: GCA_017656035.1. Classification (NCBI taxonomy): domain Eukaryota; kingdom Metazoa; phylum Chordata; class Lepidosauria; order Squamata; family Homalopsidae; genus Myanophis; species Myanophis thanlyinensis. Next base: position 11,922 of record JAEANM010017782.1, on the reverse strand, counting down.
TAGTCCTGCCATATCTGGAGAACAACAAATTTCTTTTTCCCAGTCTGCATTGTTGTAAATATTAATTTTGACATATCAATAGTCTTCATTGTTTCACTTTTGCTGGAGGAGCCTACTAAATTAAATCTATTCTTTAGAACAACTGTTCAAAAGTTTTGGTTCAAAAACAGAGTACAAGTTGTACATCTACAATGGCCAACCAGCCATCTCTCCACTGTTCAGTAAAGCAAAACCAGGGGTCTGTTAAGCACTTTCTGGCATGCTCAAACTAGGCCTCTTATATTGTACTGTAAGGTTTGTTTAGCCAGAATTTATTGAATAAATTACAGCCTATGATTCAGAAACTGAATGAGTGGGTTCATTATAAATATAGATTTATGCCAAAGGTTTTGTATGACAAAGGGACACATTATTGTACGTACTAATCTTCATTTTGATGTTGTCTTTCCAATTTAACATTGATTAGCACTAACCTCCCACAGAAATAAGATGCTACCATGCAATTAAGAAGGTATTGCTTCATAGTTTACCTGGATGAATTTAAAGGGGCAGTGGATATGTAGTAAAACTGGAGGTTATTGAGGGTAGCATTAACGATTACTGAACTGAAATCATCTCTGACACCACTTACCTGTGATCCTTTGGCCCTAAAAGCAAATATTAAAAATTCAGTCTAAAATCTATAAGGTGACAATAGTCAGAAATAGCTGATTGCTGCCCCATGGGGTAAGCCGTGGCCCTGCAGCTTCTCAATATATAATAAAGAAGAGTGACCAGGTGGGGACAGAGTGTTATTGTGGTTTCCCAACAAAAAACGTTTCTATATGTAAGGTTGGAATTTTTATTCTACCTGCATTGCACAATTTCCTACACTGGATCAGATGTCCTGCAAAATGGTGAAAGCCCATGAAATTTCAGCATCCTGGCACAAGTTTTTAGGAAGCAGAAGAATATTCCCAACTCCTTGTGATGGCCGTTTACTATGTTGCCAACCGGTATATTGACATTACCCAAGAAGACGGTTAATTCTTCTGGGAAGAAAGAATTAAGTGGGCTTCCTGTCTCTTTAGCACTTTCCTTGAGTAATAACATTCAGCCACAGTAGAAGCTGCCTTGTATTTATCATCTTGCTCTTTTATTCTAATTGTCTGAACTTCTTGTTCCAAGCTCCTGATTTGCTGCACACATTTGCCTGCAGCTCTGCACGACTGCCTATATCTGTTTTATATCTTACCTTGCCTACTTTCAGTCTAAGTTGAAAAGTCCTCAGTGCTCTCCTTTTATGTACTGAATAATTAAAGTATTACTAAGATGCTGTCTTAAACAATATATTATTTGTCTCTGTTGATTGCTCTAGACCAACCTGATGCCCTCCAGATGTTTTGCACTTAAATCCAACCAGAGATTGCTTGTCCCAGTCTAGAGATCACGTTACCTAGATTGACATAGTAATGTAAACACAATACAAGGAAGGCTACAATTTCACACTGTTGTACCTGGTGGAATCCTGTATGAAATTTCATCTAAAGCAAAATTTGAGACTAACATATATGATTCCTGGGGGAGATTACCAAGGAACTTCTTAAGGAGACAAACAATGCCCCAACAATATTTTTAGATCTGTACATGCCATTGCCTTGTACTATGCAATCCAGGACATCCATATAATTATTCCTCCAAGGCTCTTAGTAATAGTATGGTCTTTTCTACCTTCCACAGATTATCACCAAGGATGACAACTTATCTTCCAGAGGGAGACTGTTCCAGAGTATGGGTGCCATCACTGGAAAAATAAATGTTTGAGTCCACTGGCATAAAGTAAAGTAAAATATGATAAAACACAGCTCTGAGTGGGTAACTTTTTTAAAAATAACAGTGATAGTGGTAATAGAGAAGTTACCTTAACAATTCTAAACTGAAGAGATCATTTGTACTATATTATTTATCATGTTCCTTTTGTAGGAAAAGGCAGAATATCTTGAAACTATGTGAATTGAAGCAGCAGTGTGTGTGTGTGTATTTGTGTGTGTGTGCATATATACACAGATCATGTATGACATGTAGGATGGGGATTCCAAAACATTCAGAATGTTGGCAATAAGTAATCCAAACTAAAGGAACATTGTTGACTATATATGAGCCATACCAGGCAAGATCAACTGAGATTGATGGCAATGCCATAGTCGATTATGCTATCTACCTGAATATCTGGACCTTCCCATTTGATGGCCAACATCCATGAAATTCGTTACCTGTAAACCCAAATGAGTGATGATTAGTATTGATGTATTAATAATCCACTTTTCTTCAAGGGAGTAAATGTGGTTCTTGTATTAGTCCTGTTTTGGTCCAAGATCACTTAATGAACATGTTTGCCAATGATACATGGAGAGCCAGTCATGTCTGTGGGAAAGCGGGACAGCTCGCTCTCCTCTCCTGAGATATAACTAGATTAGGGTAGAATCATTTAACGTAGTTCATTATGAATACACTGAATCAATGAGAGGTTCAGAGTGATACTTTCCCCCTATTGTAACATATATTAAATTTTCGTTTGCATTTCCTGAAACCCATAGTAAAAGCTAGAAGGCCATTTGTCTGAGATGCCTTCATTTGAATTCTTACAGGAGAATTGGATTCAGTGACCTAAATATCTCCATGATTCTCTAAAGATGTATTTATCATTTCACGTTCTTTGCTCATTGTAATATTCTGACCGTGCAAGATGCTAACAGGCCCACAGCTGGGCACTGAGGTGTACAGAACTATAGATACAACTACAATTATCCCCAAAGCAGGGGTAGAATTCTACCAGTTTTGCTATTGGTTTGGTGTGCGCGCATGTGCGCCAAACGCAATGCAGCACGGCTCTTTAAACCTCATTTACAGGCACCAGAGGTAACCGGGATCATCAGGAAGGCTCCGTAGACATGCCAAATAGCTGATTAAGGCAAGAAACAAAAAAACCCAAGCTCATATATGGAAATAGAAGGGCAGGGGTGGGTGCGCGGGGCCAATTTCAAAACGCCACTACCGGTTTGGGCAATGTGGTGCGATCTGGCTGAATTTCACCCCTGCCCCAAAGGGTGTGCATCACAACAGCCTAGTCTAGACTGAGCATTGTCTAGGGTCACAGAAAATGATGAAGATGTGTGGAAAATTCAGCAACTGGGGAGAGTGGAATGAAGAATTTGCTGGTATTCTGAACTACTAAATACTCAAACTACTGAATACTAAAGCTTATTCTGCAACCTTCTTTCACAGATCCCCTAGCTTTGTTTTCTTTTGCTTTAATATGAAGCTCACTCCAATGGCTCCAGAATTGGGGTTTAAGTCAAATCAAATTTTTATTCATCACATGCACTGACATACACGGTACAAAATGCAGTGAAATGTGTATGCAATCACTCGCGATCATAGGTAATAGGGCAAGAGAATAGGGAGGGAGAATAAGTTAGACAAGGAGGGAGAATAAGTCAGGGAGTGGTTTAGAGAGGTAGATTATAGGAATACTTTATAGTCCTGGGTTTGTTGTGGTTTGGTTTAGGGTCCATATTGCCTGTGGGAAGTAGCTCCTCCTTAGTCTCTCTGTGTTGGCTTTCAGGGAGCAGAGGCGCTTTCCTGACCGCATCATGGTGAACAGTCTGTTGTTGGGATGGCTGGGGTCCTTCATTATTTTCCTGGGTGTAGTTTGGCATCGTCTGTTGTAGAGGGAGTGCAGTTCAGGGAGCTTGGTGTGGATGATGTGCTCTGCTATGTGCACCACCCTCTGTAGAGCTTGCCTGTCCTGTACAGTGCTGTTCCCGAACCATGTGGTGATGTTGCCCATCAGGATGCTTTCTACTGTGCAGGAGCAGAAGTGTTGGAGCACTGCTGGGGGCAGTCTGAAGTCTTTCAGTTGTCTCAGGTGGTATAATCATTGTCGGGCCTTTTTCACCACAGTGTCAATGTGTCAGGTCCCTGTTAGGTTTTGCGAGATGTGGACGCCTAGGTATTTGAAGCATTCCACTCTCTCCACTGGGCTATTGTTGATGATGAGGGTCTAGTATGTTCTTTAGAAGTAATGCTAGAAACTGAACTCAACTATTGGTAGCAAAAAAGAGTCACTGGTGGTTTGCAGTGATTCTCCTCTCATGGAAGTCTGATATTATGGGTATGTCCTCAAGTTGTTTCCCTCCACTTAATTAAAGAGACTGATAAGTATCTAGGTGGAGTTTGCAGATATGTCCAGAATGAGCAGCTTAGGCTGCTTCACTGCACCTATTGTTGAACGCCAAGATATACTATCAGATTAGTGCATTCTATGTGCCTATTATAACACTATGTCATCATTGTACATGGCAACTTATAATTAAAGCTGGAGCTCGAAACAAAACTATTTGACATGGGATGTGTTGCCTTAAATGCTTTCATGATTACTTTGGGTTTGGTCTTCTGTGTATTATAGATTAACCTCTTGTGAGCTCATAGTTATCTGCTGGGGGATTTTGTTCATTTGCTTCAGGTGTGCTTGGCAGAAGAATACCTTCTGAACTTGGAGGTATGGGCAGATAAGTAAGGAAAAGACAGAAGGAAGGAGGGAAGAAAAATATCAGGTGCAGCACCATAATTTCCCATATGAAAATTTTATCTGATAGGTATGTGAGAGAAAACTCCTAGGATAAAAATTATGCAGAGTTGTTTGGGCAGGGAGCAAAGGAAAATGGGGAGAATGGCACCTCCTTTCTGTAAAATGCAATCCATAGATAGGGTGAAGTGAAGTGTGATTTGTGGTTCTCAAAAATATTAAGTCAGCTTTCCACTGTTGACTGGTGATAACATCTATTTTTAACTTGAACAGGACAAAATGGTTTAATTTATTTATGCTGCTCTAATACTTTTGGTAAGATTATTCACCACTTCCTGACCTTCACCTTCTTCTAACCTCAGTTGTTTTCATATTTGGTAACATTTCATGATTCACTGATCATCAGGATTTTTTTTCCTTTTGATTTGTCCCATCTCCCATTCAGATTTATCTCTATTTACAACTGGATGGGTAGCGCAAGAATATTATACTAAGATCCATCTTTATTTTTTATGGATATCTATATAATTAGAATACTTTTACAATTATGCACAGTCTCATAAATATTTTTGTTTGTATCCTAGGAAAACAAACTTGCAGATAATTAAAAAAAAAACAAATTAAATGACTTAATTGGCCCAAAAATAACACCATGCTCTTATGATTATACAAAGCTCTTCTTCCAAAGAAACTTTATAGAGATTGTTCAGATTACGATACTGAGAAATAGGGTGAATGATTAATCTACTGAATAGATGTGAAGCACTATCAGAAAATAATGTTTTATTTGAAGCTGGAAAGTTAATGGTTTCATGGTTGATAAAAGGCTTAATAAAAGACACAGAGGAATGACACAGCTGGAGAAGATAACAAAATCCATAGATATTTGATGATGCATTGGAATTCATGAAATGTTGGCCTGATAGATTGACCCTGTCTAAAAATGAGGACTTATAGTTGGACTTGCTGGTGACCAAACTTTTTAGAAAATTTGTACAAAGGCAGTCCAGCTTCCATATTGAAATCTAGCCATTAAAAAGGAGAATTTATTGCAGGAAGCAAGGTTATTCGTTTTCACATTTCCATATCTGCTCTGTGCCTAAAAAAATAACTAGAATATCACAGGGTATAACATTTTTGAAATAATTTTCATAAATTTCTAGCTCCAGTAACCGCAACCCACCTTTTAAGATGGTATGCCAGATCAGCAAAAAATAATATTTTCACCTGGGGCGGTTCTTGTATTATTTCCAGTTTGTTTGCAAGGACTTTTCATGTAATGTTTGTAACCATGATCTCCACAAACAATGGAAATCTTTTGCATGTATGTGCAGATTGGAAGAGCTAAACTAAGATCCCTTACTGCAGCCTGTACTCATGTAGTTGCTGTCATCTTTCTCACTTTCTTAGAAATAGCTGCAGAGATGAAATTCAGCAGGTTCTAGCAGGTTCACTAGAACCCGTAGTAAAAAAAAATTGAATTCCGTCACTGAATAGCTGGCATGAGAGACAGAATGCTACCCATCAGCTGTTCCATACAGGGAGACACTCATTTGTTGAAATTCAAATTCAAATTCAAATTTATTGGTCACATACACAGTCATACATGGTACGATATGCAGTGAAATGCTTACGCGACCGCCCGTGACCGCGAGTAAGTTAAGGCAAAATGGGAAGATAGGATAGGAAATAAGTTAGGGATAGTTGGGAAGGTGAGAATGAGATACAATCGTGGTTCCTGTTATAGTCCTGAGTGTTCTTGTGTTCCTGGTTTAGTGTCCGTATTGCTTGTGGAAAGAAGCTTTTTCTCATTCTTTCTGTGTTTGCCTTTAGAGAGCGAAAGCGCTTTCCCGATCGCATTGTGGTAAACAGTCTATTGTTGGGATGGCTGGGGTCCTTCGCTATCTTCTTAGCTTTAGTCCAGCAACGTTTGTTGTAGATGGAGTGCAGCTCGGGGAGCTTGGTGCGGATGATTTGTGGTTGTTAACTGAGGTCTACTTACTATAATAGAGATCTAAAAGAATAAAGACAAATCTGAAATATAGAAAGTGTATTTACACGGGTGTTATAAAAATTTGGAAAATGGATGGTTTGATGATATGCAAAATCTTAAAAAGATGGGCTCTCCTTTTGAAGGAGGCTGTATTATAAGTACCAAGTAGCTAGGCTAAGAGTTCTACCTAGCTGAAGCATCAGTGTTAAGTTGCATATACCAAAAGAAAAAGAAAAATCATCTCCCCCACCTCCTACCACAGGTTTTGTGTCTTGCAACTTAACTATCTCTCGTTTCTGCTCTGTGGTACGTAAGACTTTGTGATTGTGCTACACGTTTCTCTGAACATTAGATGGTCTTTCCTTTGCCAGCAATCTTCTTCCAAGCTACATTTACTGAAATCCAATCACTGTCCCACTTTGTTTGATGAGACAAGCAGAATTATATGAAATGTTTATTGCTATTATGTGTTGCCACTGCAAAGTGTAATTTTAGGTACTTAATACAACGGTGACATTCCAGGGAATGCCCTGCACTCCAATGAGAGGACAGCTTAACCATTAAGTGGTTAAGTGAGCTAATGAAACAAACACTCTTTAAGAAGGATGGAGTAAAATTCAGCATAGCTGATTACTTTGGGACATGTTTGGCGACTGTTAGCATTTCAAAACTTTGGAAGTTTATACTCCAAATTGTTCGTATCATAGAAAAGAAAATGCGCTGGAAGTCCCTTCCTCTTAAAAATCAGTAAAATTGCATCTCCTTATGCTGGGTAACGTCCAATACTATTTGTAGAAGGTGAATCAATGTATGGTACGAACTAGTCACCATGTCTGCATGACAACTAGAAAGTACTTAAGTTCTTAATGTAGAATGGAAGACAAGGAGTGAATTAATGTTTTTAATCTGCACTTTGCAAACTTCACATCTAGGCTGTGGGTAGGAGCAGCTAGGCATGAGAGGCAGCCTGCTGCTTCCTTGTGACAAAAGGTGCATCCAGTAAAGGCAAAAGTAAAGGCACTTATTCTGAAAATAAAATTCTCCCTGCTTTACAGAATCTGATGGTAGGAGTGGGAAGATAACCCTGTCTTCTATTATATAACCCTTCTATTTTTCTCACTTCATCTTCTGCCTTTTTTCATTTGAGGGTGTGGGGGGAGACAGGATCCATGCACCAAGATACTGCCAGGGCTGAAAACATCTAGAAACACACATCATCATCATTAAAATCATGCAAATGCCCAGAAATATTGTTCTGGGTTTGTTTGTTTTTTACTTTTTTTAAATATTCCAGATCTATATTACTGGAAAGCTCATAATGTAAGCAGAGATCAGACCAAATGAAGGCAGTATTTTTCTGCTGCCAATTTCCCCAATTGGATGCCCTTTAGATCAGTTGAACTTCAGCCTCTGTGATTCCCAGAAAGTATATCCAAGAAGCATGCTGGCTGAAAATTTGAGAAGTTAAATTTTAACTTTGTTCCTATAATATATAGAAAAACTAAGTGATACTCCTAATTTCTGCATAAAGTATTCATGAATCACTGTCAGTTAAAGAATGTACACTGAGAATTTATGTTGAATGTACACTGTATGTTTGTAGTTTGTATGTACACACTGAAAGCATATGCACTGAAGACAAATTCCTTGTGTGTCCAATCACATTTGGCCAATAAAGAATTCTATTCTATTCTATTCCTTATTGGGCTAAATAAATTCACATTTGCATTGAGGATAAGAATATTTAAGAATTGTTGCTTTTTCCAGATCAGCGAGTGCTCACTGCCTTGGCTCAGAAGACTCGCCATTTTCCAAGCTTCTGAAACCTATCTACTTTTTTGAAATACAGAACCAAATTGAAAATCACAGAACCAAATCACATGGTCCCATAACAAATCATGCCTAACTTACTGAAGAGATTTGTTGCATGATTTCAGTGAGCAGATTCAAATAGCCATTCAATCCCACCAGCACGATGAATGCTCCTCTCAATAAATGCACAACACACTGCCACTTGTTTTCATCATCTTCTTGCTATTTTTATGCCTGTAGTTTCCCCATTGTGTATTTTTTTTTTCCTGAGGAATCTTTTGATGATTGTGGTTTCTGGGCTGCTTACTGGAAGGTGTTTTAAAACTGAAGTATTGGTTTTACTCAAGTGGAGAGCTTCAAAGTCCAAATGCACAGAGGCACAGGTCTGAGAGGAATCAAACCTTAAACCAGTAAGACCAGACTCAGAACATTTTAGTTTGTAAAAAGTTACCAGTAAGATATTATGCATTTGTGTTTGCAATTTGTTTTAAGGACACAAGATTGGCAGGTAAGAAATTAGTACATTCAGTAACTAATATAAATGCATATAAATGAAGTGTACCCTTCATGCCCCCTCCCCCATTACTCAAAACCTTCACAATCACAGAAGTGAATGGACTTTGGAAAAACATCAGCAAACTGAATCCACTATTCCTACGCTAGCTTTTTAACATCACCTATTTCTGCCTGAGCTCCAAGGCTATGTTTTATCTCATATTTTAATTCTAGACCACACTCATGGTAATGTGTATATATTAACCGGTAGTTGAATTTGCAAAAAATAAAATAAAAATATCCCACACATGAAAGAGATTCTGGTATAGATCCTATGAATATTAAGAGCTTTCTTCTCACCAGTTGAATGCTAAGAGCCTCCAGTTAATCAGTGACCATAAGCAAGAAGGAATGTTTGGGATATACTGTAGAAGTTGAGCCTGTCATAATTTTCAACTATGACCAAGTCAAAAGGCCAAACGCTGTCTCGGTGGATGGGAGTTTTGCCCATTATGAAATTCTTGTTACATGGGAGGGTGATTCACTCCTTTTTCCATCTCACCCAGCCTGTCATCATTTCCTTAAAGAAGATATGACCAAGCTTCAGCAGTAAACGATAACTCTTTACCTCCTTATGGGGTAATTCCCACTTTAAGGCAAACCAAAGTGCAACAGTCTAAAGAACGTGTTTGTGTGTATAGTTAGAACAGAATCTTAACCTGTTTTATAGAATGAAGGTGCAAGAAAAGGCCATCCTAGGCTCTAAGAAGAATTATCCATTTATTTACCCTACTTTACTCCACTTGGCACTTTCCAGATGTACACAGATGGCTACCTGCTACCATCAACTCCATCCAATGGCAATGCCAGCTGAATGGATATCCAATACATTTAAAAAGCACCAGGTTAAGGAAAGCACTTGGATGATTTAAAGTAATAGCTTCCATTTTAAATGATTTCCTTTTACAGCAGAAGGAAATAGATTTGAATTTATTTATTGTATTTATTTCTGTTGTCATATAGCTATGGAAGAGAAATGGCATACTTCAATTCTGTCTTCATGTAATATAAAGGCTTTTCTTTATCCATTCCCACTGAGATTTAATTGCAAGATTCCTCACATGGATGCCAGAGAACAATTTTTAATATTTATGTATCAACACGGTCACATATTCTCCAATTCTAAATGCTGCAAATTTCAGAATGTAAGAACACTTTATTATCGTTCAGAGCCATGGCCCTAAGGAAAATTCATAACATGCCTTCCAGGCTAGACAAGTAGATTGATCGATCCTGCTTTTCTTTTATTATGTTCAAAGGATTGAAGAACATTGATTAAAACCTCCAGCTTAAAACACAAACATTAAAAAAAACTAATAAAATTTCACATTTACATTTATGAGCCATGATTATAATTCTGTGGGAGCCAATTATTTACTTCTGTTGTTCATCTTCAAAACGCACACTGAGTTTTGACAATGGTTCTTCTTCATCCCACTGAAATGCAACATTTGATTTTCTTTTTTTAACTAAAATGCAGATCATCTGGGATTGAATTGCTAGGGTAATATAGTCCCTGGTCTCTGTTTGATCATGCCCTTTTGATTTTCACTCTGCTAGTTTGGGATAGGGATTAAGGCAATGTTTCTCAACTTTGGTAAGTGTAAGATCTGTGAACCTCAGTTCCCAGAATTCCCCTGTCAGCCATGCCATGCTAAATTCTGAGAGTTGAAGTCCGCATATCTAATAGTTGCTACTATAGTTGAGAAACACGGGGTTAAGCATCAGGCTGGAAACCAGAAGACCAGGGGTTCTAGTCCCACTTTAGGCTCAAAGCCAGCTAGGTGACCTTAGCAGCCATTTTCTCTTAGCCCCACAAAGGAGGCATTGGCAAGCTCTGTTGGAAATCCTTGCCAAAAACCTACAGGGACATGTCCAGGCAATCTCCAAAAATCAGACAAAATGGAACAGAACAAACAAACAAAATCTAAACCCCCTACCCTCCTTAAAATTTGAAAAGGGGGTAATTTGGACCCCAATATGATAGATAATAGGCTTAGAGCAGGCATGTCAAACATGCGGCCCATTGCAAATGCACCTGCGGCCCACACAGACGATGTTTTACATGCCACCTTGGATCCTTCTTGAGCAGAAAGACAGGGTAAAATATTTTAAATCAATAAATAAAATTAAGTAAGTGAGTAAACAGGAAGGAGAACCCTACATGCTGTCCTGAGTTCACTGTTGAAAAAGCAGTCTAGACATGTAACGAATAAGCAAAAAAGCTTCCGAGGCTCTCCAGGCAAGTTGCAAGAGAAACGCCTCTTCCCTGGAGTGACAGCAACTCCTCCTTAGCCTGGTCAGAGGAGCCAGTTGGGCAAGGCCTGTGCTTGTAACCTGACCCATGCTCCACCACCGTCCCGCTGTCCCAAGAGCAAGATGGTCACCCTCCGAGCTGCCAAGGGTGAGCCCAGCCACTGCGGCCCAGTTGACTCAAATGTGACAATATGGCCCTCAGGGGACTCTGAGTTTGACATGCCTGGCTTAGAGAATCAGAACTTTCTTGTTACAATTGGAAGGAAGGCTAGTTTTTTCCCACCACACTTAGGAATGGGACCATCATTTAGATCATAAACAGGGCAACGGTAAGATGGTTGGTGACAGACTCCCTAGATTTAAAAATATCAGTCATACAACAAATGAGTAGAATTTCCTCAGTCATGATCTCAAAAGTGAAGAAAATTCCCTTTGCTTGTTAATTGACATACTACAAACAGTGCTTTGTAGGTGTTCTGTACCATATATGGTATGGAGGAGACAGCAAGTCTGGAGCAGTTAGTCAGAGAGTGGGAAAATCCTGCTCTCTGATTGGCTAGACATGCATTTGTAAATGGTATAAATAGCAGTCATTTGCCTTTGTTACCTGTTCTTGTTATGAGTGCTGTGCTGAATAAAAGAGCTGTTTTCACTATGAGATTATTCTGAGTCACTTAATTCCAATCTAAAACACTGGCGACAAAGGTGGGATTCGGAAGAAAAGTCAGACAGCACTAGC
>JAEANM010017781.1:0-12848 GCA_017656035.1 Myanophis thanlyinensis | reverse complement strand
AAGTTCTTTGGGGATAGCATTAATCTTCAAAGTCCAAATTCCAGGGTATTTTGTATAGATGTTTCCTCCAAAAATCCAGTAATCAAGCTTTTCTCTTACCAACATTGTCCTCCTGTGCATTCTTGTATCCTGCCTGGTTCCTCTTTGGGGTGGCCATTTCTGACCACCGACTTCACTACTTTCAGGAAAGGGATAGCCAGAGCAAGGAAGATTTACATATCTCCCCCACCCTGGCAGTTCTCCCCTCTTCACCTTCCTTTTTGGGAAAGGTTTATAGCCTCGTAGCCAGGTGGCTCAAGGCGCTCCAGCAGTGAGCACAGATCGAAACCGCGGACAATCATGGATTCCGACCTGTCGGCGAGGAAGCCAAACAGGAAGTCCCATTTCATTCTGCTGTTTGATCTGTTTATCAATGCATGGGAAGGAGTCTGTTGACTTGCTTTATTTCTTTGCTACTGCTTTGAGTTTGATTGTTTTTTTTTAATTTTGTAAGAGCAATACCCTTTCAGAAGGGCCAAATGGAAATAAAAATTAGGGCTGTTGAAATCCTTCAATGAGTTCCTTCACAAAGAAGAAAGCTGAAAGTGAGATGGTCCTTAATCTAGTAGTTAGAGGCAACAGCACTTTTCAAAAATGCTGGGAGTGTGCACCCAAAATTGCTTTGCTAGCAGTCGCTAGATGAAACATTGTTTTCTTGGAACACACTCATGTATGGACAACTTGAAAAAGCCCTCCAAAAAGTCAACCTAAAGTTTTTAAAATATAAAAGGACTACAAGTTTTGGAAGCAGATACGGATTTTAGCTCAGAACATTTTGAAAATGGAAGCCTAAATCTTTTTTTTTTTTTTAGGGATGGCAGACAAATAGGTGCAAAGGAAACCTGTTTTTATATAGTATATGACATCAGCTACAAGGATATTATACTGTATGCTTATAGATGGAAAACGGAGCATGTATCCACAAGGGAAGAATGGATTTTGAAATTGATGGAGCTTAGCAGGGATGGCAAAATCGACTGCTTTGATTAGAGGCAACAATCTGATTAAAAAAAATTTGTGGCTTAGAGACCACCACTAGATTGCCTATGGGAAAGGTACTAAAATGAAACTTTGACTTTGGGATTAGATTTGATTTGACTAAAAAATATTGTGGATTGTTCAGTATGTGGCTGTGATCTATTTATAGTTAATAGGTTTTTATATGTTGATTAAAATTAAAGAATATATGAATGTTTTTTTAAAATATTGGTTATTAATATCTCAAAGGTTTTTAGGTAGTGATATTAGTTATTTAAACTTACAGACAGGTTGTTGTATTTCATAATTGTCTCTACTGGAAAAAAAAGTTGAAGGCTAGCTGTTTTATATATTTGTTTTATGTATTTTTGTCACTTTTCAACTTTTCCCTTTTATCCCCTCTCCTATTTTTCTTTTATGTTAATTTGTATTTTATCAGTTTTTGAAATGTTGGGTCTTTGGTGCACTGCGAGCTTGGTGGTTTTTTTGCAGACAAACTAGGTAACATCATCGATGTGCTTATAATCAGAGCATTGACGGTGTTATCTAATTTGGTAATGAAATGTCTGCAAGAAAACCACCAGATTCAGCAAGAACTGAAGTTCCCTACAGTTCAACTTTACACTACAAATATTCTTCCATCCATTTTTTGGAAATTTAATTACCTTTTGTTTAAAAAAGGTCTCTTTTTTGTTTCTTTTGTATAGCTTTACTACATTGAAAAATTCATACATGCAGAGAAAGAGTGAAAGTCACATGCAGACTTGATGTAATTATTCAATGATGGCTTTTCTGTTCCTCTGGTGATTGGAACTCCACTTTTTTTTTTTGCTAACGCAGACAGCTTAGCCTTCAGAGGTAATGATGCTACTTACTTCAAAATGTACACTAGAATTCAGTTTGAAGGTAAAGAAAGAGACTAACTGCTGGGAGCGCCACTGGATGTAGGCCTCATTCTCCCAAATCTGCTCTTGACAGCTTATCTGGCATTTGCAGAAAAAGTAGGCCTATTCCCTTATTGGCTGAATGGTGGTCGAACAATAATAGCGTACATTAATAGAGAATAGTTAGTGGTGTTATGTATTGCGCATGCGTGACTGGAGCTTCCACTCCAGTCCAACAATGTGGACTTGCAACCTAACAGCTGATTGGCTGTCGGGAGAGCGATTCCCATTGACTGGTTCGCCAGCCAATGGGAGGCGCCGGATTTTGAAGCCGCAGCAAATATGAAAAACCGCGCCTTCCCCCTTTTAGTTAGTTACTTACAACAGTTACAACTCATCATGAGTTTTGCCCGCAGTTTGCATTAAATGGGACCCCTCGCAGTCATCCAAATGGACCCTGTTTCATGTGTCTTCCTTGACCGAATCGGACCGGGTTTTCGGCCTCTACACTGGCGACGAAGGTGGGATCCAGGTAATGGTGTCTGGACCTCTGAGGCCAAAAGGAACCCGACATGTCCACTGTGCCAGCCACCGCATCTGCAGCCACCACCGTCGGGTCTCCAGCAATGGCACAGAGCCCGACAAATCCGACAGCAAACAACTTGCTGCAATGCAAGGAATACAACCACAAAACCGAATCGTGGGACCTATTCATGCAGTGATTCGAATTCTACCTTGTGGGCACATGACAGATGGCCATCCCTGATGCCGAGAAACAAGGTATATTCTTAAACGTGTGCGGGACTGATGTATTGCGAATGGCAAATGCTGTTACCTCTCCGCAAACCTTGTGGGAGATCGCCTGGCCCGAACTCAAAAGGAAGTTGCAGGCGCACTACTCCCCAAAACCGTCCTCTCTAGCCAGAAGAATTAATTTCCACAGCAGGGTCCAAGCAGAGGGGGAATCGATTGCAGAATTCCTAGTGGCCCTCAGAGTCCTGGCTACCAACTGTGAATTCAGAGACCAACTCGATTGGCTAATCAGAGACAAACTCATAATGGGGATCCACAATGAGAAACTGAGACGGCGGTTATCAACAAGACCAACACTTCCACTAGCCTCAGCCATAGAAGAATTGCTGGCCGCCAAAGCACATACCCCCCACCCAGAGGGAGATGGCAAGAGGGAGTATACATGACGGAATTTTGTCCGGACCCTGAAGATGACCTTGAGCCCCAAGATGGCGACATCCACCAGGTGAGAGCCATGAGAGACCCCCAAGATGGCACCAACCACATGGCCAGGCCGACGAGGGACCCCAAGATGGCTGCCAAACCACGCCAAAACCCCTGTGCTGGTTGCCTCGGCCATCACCCTCGAGCAAACTGCCCATACCTGCACTCCATCTGCAGCTACTGTGCAAGGAAAGGACACATTTTTCGAGCTTGTCGAGCTGTCCCACCGCCTCAGCAGCCTCCTAACCAGCAGGCCCCAGCACCCCCTCAGCGCAGAACACGGGCCCCAACCTATAGGAAGGAGACCAACAACAACAGTAGATGGACACCAAATGCCTATGGATATCAGTCCAGGGACTGCCTAACCATATTCGAAGACGTCCAACAAACATCACTTGAAGAAGCAAGCTCCGATATTTTCAGCACCACGGTCAGCGTGGACGGAGTAAAATGCACATGGCAAATAGATTCCGGTTCCCCGGTGATGATTATGTCCAGGCAGGACATGGAAGAATTGCTGCCCCACCGTCGGAAAGAGAGCCTATCCCTAGTACAGACCATCCTGCGCGACTGCCAGGGAAACCAAATCCCCATCCAGGGCCAAATAAGAGTCCTGGCGGAATATAGCCAAGCCTCAGCACATCTGCCGATTGTGGTCACAGAAAACAAATTTGCACGGCTGCTAGGCAGAAATTGGATCCGGCGCCTAAACATCAACCTAGGGGACATCCAACAGATCTCCACCGCGACTGCAGCAAAGGCCATCACTGAGGAGTTCTTGGATGTCTTCAATGGTGAGCTTGGGAGAAATCGGGGGACCCCAATTTCCTTTAACCTTGACCCAACAATCCCCCCCATTAGACTTAAGCCCCGCCGAGTGCCGCTAGCCCTAAAACCCAAAGTGGACGAACAATTGGATAAACTCATAGCCCAGGGAATCTTAGTACCAGTTGACCATGCAAAATGGGAGACCCCCATCATCACCCCAATCAAGCCAGATGGGTTGGTCCATGTCTGCGCAGATTATAAGTGCTCCGTAAATAAAGCATTACAATGGAATGCATATCCGGTGCCAGTAATTCAGCACCTCCTACACTCCCTGGGAGAAGGAAATTTTTTTGCCAAATTGGACCTGGCACAAGCATACCAGCAACTGCCAGTGGATGATCAGATGGAGGAGGCACAAACAATAGTCACTCACAGGGGGGGCATTCAAGTGCACGAGGTTGCAATTTGGGGTTAGCACAGCTCCGGGAATATTCCAGTCCTTAATGGAACATTTATTGCAGGGCATCCCTGGAGTAACCCCTTACTTTGATGACGTCCTCGTGGCCGCTAAAGACCAGAAAGACCTCATCAGGAAGCTGAGAGCCACACTCCAGAAATTCTGGGATGCGGGTCTTAAATTAAATAAAAATAAATGCTTAATCGGCGTCCCTGAAGTGGAATTTTTAGGATTCAAAATTGACGCGGCTGGTATCCACCCCACCGGAAAAAAAACAGCCGCCATACACAATGCCCCCCACCGTCAAATAAGATGGAGCTGCAAGCTTTCTTGGGACTACTGAACTTCTACAGTATGTTTTTAAAACAGAAAACTACAGTAGCAGAACCCCTACACAGGCTTTTAAACAAGTCCACCCCTTGGACGTGGGGGGACGTGGAAAACAAGGCTTTCTGGGCAGCCAAATCCCTCATAACATCAGATAGCCTTCTAGTCCAATATAGCTAATCAACCCCTGTCCAACTAACCTGCGACGCCTCCCCCTACGGAGTCGGCGCCGTACTAAGCCATGTATTTCCAAATGGACACACAGTGCCAATCACATTTTACTCTCGGACATTATCAGCGGCAGAAAGAAATTATAGGCAATTAGACAAAGAAGTGCTGGCAACCGTAGCAGGGGTAAAACGCTTTCATGATTATCTGTACGGCCGTCATTTCACCTTGGTCACTGACCACAAACCATTATTGGGCATAATAGCAGGAGACAAACAGACCCCCCCAGGTTGTTTCCCCCTGCATGACCCAATGGATAGAATTCTTAGCCGCCTATTCGTACATGCTGGAATACCATCCCGGGCCAAGCATAGCCCACACTGATGCACTCAGCCATTGCCCAGTTCCAGCCAAAATCACCCTTCCATTGCTACTAATAGAACACGTCCCCGGACGACCTATCAAGGCTGATACCATAGCCCAGTGTACCACTAAAGACCCCATCCTAATGACTGTCCTACAATGGATCCTAAAAGGGTGGCCACCCAGGAAAACCGGGGATGAATTCAAACAGTATGAGCAAAGACAATCCGAAATGTCTACACAACGGGGTTGTTTACTTTGGGGCCATAGAGTCATCTTACCCCCACAATTCCGCAACCAAATTCTAACTGCAGTCCACGAGGGTCACCAGGGCATGGTCAGAATGAAGTCCTTGGCCAGAAGCTATGTATGGTGACCCAACATGGACAAAGACATTGAACAAAAGACAAAAAACTGCCTGCCCTGCCAACTGACACAATCTGCTCCTCCAGCAGCCCCTCCATCCAAATGGGACACCACTCAGAACCCATGGTCCTGACTCCACATAGATTTCATGGGACCAGTACAAGGACAAATGCTATTCATCATAGTGGACGCCCATTCCAACTGGACAGAGGTCCATCCCATGTAATCAACCACCACTGAAGCCACAATCGCCATTTTACAAAAAACATTTGCCACTCATGGGATCCCAGACATCTTAGTTTCTGATAATGGGCCACAATTCATCTCAGACGAATTTAACAACTTTGTATCCAGCTTGGGCATCCGCCACACCACTTCCCTACCGGCCTATGGCAAACGGCCGGGAAGAATGAGCTGTCCGATTGGTAAAGGAGGCTCTTGCCCGCATGGACTCAGGAAACTTACAACACAAAATAAACATTTTTCTTCTTGCCCAGCATTCCACCCCATTACCCACCTCCAACCGGAGCCCAGCAGAACTATTAATGGGACAAAAAATAAAAATCCCCGTCAGCCGAGTCCACCTAGATGACCTCCCACCCCCCGACACCTCCCCAAAAGATAAGGACATTTTTAGTGGGGGAGGGGGTCTTCACCAGAAATTACCCAGGCCCACCAAAATGGATTCCTGGAACCATAAAAAGGGTAACTGGACCAAAATCTTATGAAATAGAATTCACCAACGGCTGCACCTGGCGGAGACACGTCGACCGGGGAAGACTAACAGAAGGGGAAGACCCACCCACCAGGAGCGAACAAGGGGCCCTCAAAGAAGATGATGACGACACCAGCGAAGCCACGCATTTCCTACCTGGGGCCTACTCCAGGATCACCCCAGTTGCTGAGGCCCCGCCACCGCCGCTGCTGCCGCTGCCGGGAACAGAGGAGAATCCCGAGCACGATCGTGCATGGTGGCAGCAGCAGTCCAAATGAGCTGAGCCTGCGCCGTTCGACGTGAACAAGACAATGCCCAGCTTACTTACAAGACTATGCATGCGCTATCGAGACTTCTCGAACACCCAGACTAAGAGGGGAGGGGTGTTATGTATCACACATGTGCGACCGGAGCTTCCAATCTGGTCTGACAATGTGGACTTGCGACCTGACAGCTGATTGGCTGTCGGGAGAGCAATTCCCATTGGCTGGTTCGCCAGCCAATGGGAGGCGCCGGATTTTGAAGCCGTGGCAAATATAAAAAACCGCGGCTTCCCCTTTTAGTTAGTTACTTACAGTGCGAGCAAAACTCATTGTGAGTTTTGCCCGCGGTTTGCATTAAACGGGAACCCTCGCAGTCATCCAAACGGACCCTGTTTCATGTGTCTTTCTTGACGAATCGGACCGGGTTTTCGGCCTCCACAAGTAGGATTGGGGAAAAGGTTGCAGAGAAAGTATACCGTGTTCACACATGGGTTACGTGAAAGGATGGGGAAGAGAAGCAACAATTGCAGCTGCCTGTGAAACAGGTTGGTGAAAACAACAGCTTCATTTGGAAAGCCTGGCTCTCTTCCTGGATTGAAACAGCCTTGCTTTCCATATTAAGACATTTGTCAGTAGTTTCTTGGTAGCAAGGGCAATGCTTGAAAAAAGGTAATTTCTGCATTGCAATTGTGTAATGCACAGTGAATAGACCAAATGCCCTGCAAAAGAAAGAAAGAAAAAGAGAAATAAACAGAGAAATAAATGAATGAATGAATGAAAGACAAAGAAAGAAAGAAAGATTGAGAAAGAGAATATACAGTTGGAGTCATTTCTTCCTTGCATTAAATCACTATTTTCCACCTTGTGGCTTCAAACCAATTCAGAAGTGGGCTGCAATTGCTATAGTGTCCCCCCTTTAGAAGTTGGGCTATAAGAAAAAGTAAAAAAGAATTCAAGCTAACCTAATTGTTAGATATGAATGGCCATTTGGAGAAATAAACTTGTTGGAGACAGTTGATTGACAGTTGTTTTGTTCATAAAATTACTTTTATTTCCTGTTCACTGTCCATTTACTCTGTGGGGCACTAATGTATTTGGGTAACTTCTGTTTCCTGATCCGTAAGTTACATATAGCTTGGCTACAGCTTTCTCCATAAATTAATATTTATGCAGGAAAGAAATAATGGTTCTCCAGCTACTGCTGATAATCTTGAGCCATGGTGGCACAGTGGTTAGACTGCAGTCTGCAGGCTACTTCTATTGACAGCTGTCTGTCTGTAATTTGACAGTTCAAATCCCACTAGGCTCAGGGTTGCCTCAGCCTTCCATCCTTCCGAGGTAGGTAAAATGAGGACCCAGATTGTTGGGGCAATATGCTGACTCTAAAACCGCTTAGAAAAGGCTGTAAAGCACTCTAAAGTGGTATATAAGTCTAAGTGCTATTGCTATCTTGAACTATCCCAGGCAGCTGAACTGATGTTGGAGAATGTTGGGAGCAACCTGTGGCTCTCCATCTTTGAACTACATAGAACAATGGCATTGCTTCAAAATCTAAGACAGGGGTGTCAAACTTGATTTCACTGAGGGCCACATCAAGGTTGTGTTTGACCTTGGGGGGGGGAGCTTGGGGGGCGTGTCCAGAGTGTGCATGGCCAGCTCGACATCACTTATGTTGGGACACCTGTGTGGCCAAGTGCTAAGGAAGGACTTCCCTCAAACCCTCCCTCACTCTCATTATAATCTCCTTCCTTCCTTCCTTCCTTCATTCTTTTTTCCTTCCATTTTCATTCTCCTTTCTTCTTCTTTCCTTATTTTTTCTTCCTTGCTCTTTTCCCATCTTCCCTTCTTTTTCTTTGTTTTTCCTCTTTCCCTTTCTCCTTTCCTGTCCCTTCTTGCATACTCAAATGCAAAAGGGGAAACACTTCTACTTTTGTTTTGTTTTTAGTTTGTTTTGCTAGCCCTCTGCCATCGAAAACAGAGCCCAGAGTGGCTGCATGCAGCCCCGAGTCCTGTTTTTGGCTGCAACTGCCTCCTGCAGCACTCTGCCAGTGAAAAGCGCTCCATTTGCACTGGCAGAGGGCTGCAGGAATCCATTGTGGCAGAAAAAAGGCCCCAGGGGAGCCTCATGTGGCCCTCCTGAGCTCCATTTTCGTTGGCAGAGGCACTATGAGCCAGTTCTTTGCTGTTTCCAGGGCCAGATCTAAGCACTTTTGAGTTTGACACCCCTGTTCTAAAAAGTTGCAGACAAGCATTATGTTTAATCCCTCACCTCCCCACTACCACCATACGTACACTGTACACTCTGAAACACATTTTTGGAAAGGAATCCAAAATGTTGTCAAACTTTTTTTCTGGACCTGCATGGGAGTTTGCCCATGTAAGCCATGTTCTGCTACTGATGTATATTGTCTGAGACCCCTGTATTCCACCTGTTAACAAAACCAGACTCTAGCTATGCCTTGTATTGGGCAGGAAAAAAGAAAAAGTGGAGCAAGAGAGTGGGGAAAACATTGTCTGTGTAGACTTATAACCTACAGAGCTGATAAAGAAAACAGTTCCATCTCTGCATGACAACCTAAGGTTTGCTTGTGTGATGCTTTCCACAATGTATGCTTAAAACA
The DNA here is from genome assembly GCA_017656035.1 of Myanophis thanlyinensis. Classification (NCBI taxonomy): domain Eukaryota; kingdom Metazoa; phylum Chordata; class Lepidosauria; order Squamata; family Homalopsidae; genus Myanophis; species Myanophis thanlyinensis. The sequence goes on along the minus strand of JAEANM010017781.1, from coordinate 3,663 downwards.
ACGGTTTGAGATAACCTGCTAAAAGAAATGTGCCACTGAACAATCAACTGGGAGGTGTCTCTCTTTAAAAATGTTAACACTTTCTTCAAATGTGTTGCATAGTGCTGTCAAAATATTGCTTGCAAAATGTTCTGTGGGCACCTTCCTTCAAGGTCATAATCTATTTTTAAATCTGCAGTGGAATTTGGAGATGAGGCAGCTGTGATTTCTACTCTCTGGTACTTTTTTCTCCCTCTGGTTCCTTTGATCAACTCATCTCTCCTGCCGACTGAGCAGCATTTCTGGGGCCCATTCGCTTCAGGAAGAAGGTAGATGAGTGTGGATTAAAAAATGAGTAGATGCAGAAGTGGCTGGGATTAATATCTTAAAACAGGAAAGTTATGAATTGCAGTCTGGCACATCTCCCCTTCTTCTCTCTGCCTTCTCTTCCTGTGATACAGTAATGAAAAGGCAAGGGAATATTAATTACTAATGTTCTTGATTATTCTCTAGTGAAATCCTAGACATAAGACATAGGCATCTCTCATATCAAACATCCCAACAAGTAGGCAGGTCGAAGTTTAATCCCAGAGACCTTCTGGTATCCCATTCTAAATGGCATCAAGGGACTTATTAATTATGTATAGGGAAACGATGAACATTAATGTGTTGTGTTGTGTGATTTTTTTTAACAAGGAGGGAAAGGTCCTATGGAACCTACAACTGAGGTCAAATCATTATGTTGGACTGAGATGGAGGAACTCTGGAAAATGGAAGGCTTGAAGGACAGCGGTGGGAACTATCTGTTCTTAAGTAACCAGGCCATTCCCTTCCTGACTGCTTGTTCTGAAGACTCCATTGTGTAGAAGTTCAAGCTCATTGGACTTAAGTGTGATGAGAGTGGAGGTTTGTTTTCTGAGCTTGTGAGTTGGTTTCCAAAAGTTTCATTACCAGGCTAAGTAACATCTTCAGGGGAATTTAGGGGATGTCAGTGTTCTGCTTCTAAGAGCTTTGTGTGGTCAGTAGGTCTTGTGATGGGGAGGTCACATCAAGTGAGGGTCTTGTGATGGGTTGTGTTGGATCAGGTTGAGTCAAGTGAAGGTCTTGTGATGGGTTGTGATGGGTCAGGTATGGGTTGTGTCAAGTGAGAGTCTTGTCACGTCAGGTGAGGGTCATTGGGAGGTGAAGTGCTGGTTGGGTGGGGTTGCATAGATTGGTTGAGGGTTGGTGTCATAGTTGGTTGGCTATGCAGTTGATTTGAATTCTGAGGAGTTCATAGGCTATTTGTAGATTGATGCATCTGTTGATGGAATTGCTTGTGGAGTGCCAGGCTTTGATAAACTTGCGAGAGTGACAGATGGTAGCATGGCTGATTATTCTTGTATTTTTCCCATCAAATTGATGTATTCATTGTCAGTGTGGGTAGAGATGTCCCAGATGAATTCAACCAATTTTTTTTGGCAATTTTGCCATTCTCTCAAAGACATTGTTTGAATATTGTGATTCAGTGAGGTTTATGCATATCAGTTAAAAAGTATCTGAATTGGAAGTGACTGTTTTATGAGTAGTAACTGAGTTTTATTTCTCAAGGACTGTCTTAGCTATGGTTCAAAATTTCCTACATTGATATTGTCAGTATTGGAGAATATTACAATGTACTTTAAAGGCTCCTGGTTTGGTTCAAATCTGAAGGTTGTGTTGAAAAAGGGAGAAATGGTAGATAAAATAAGTTTAGAGCTGCCAGCTCATGTCAAGCAAGAACAGGATAGAAGTGTTTTTAACAGCTATTAAGCAGGTACACCTAGTGTATCTGTGGACATCTGATTTTTCCTACATAATAAGCCCTTTTGTTATTTCTATTTTGACCTCTTTCGAAGCAAGATACAGAACTTTTGATAGAACTCTTACTAGAAACAGTTCAGCAATTTTTATATGGGCAGAAATCATCTGCCCCAGCAGTAGTACAGAACTATTAAAGCGTCTTACCCATTTTCTTGCTGCTCTGTGCAAAGTTTTGAATTCTCCATTGGAAACAATGCTTTAGGATATAAAGTCTAAAATTTATTTCAAGGGTTGTGTACAAATTTAGAAATGGAATGAGCTAGATCTAAAGAAAAGGAGCTATACAGCAGAAGCCTCCAGAGAGGTGAAATTTTAGGAGCCAGAATACAAAGCTCATGAGTTCCCACTAAATGCTTAACTAAATTGTTACAAGAAAGTGAACAGTCTGAGCAGAATGGCACATTAAAGAGAGGTAAAAAGATCTTTAAAGTGCAGTTACACCCAGGGCAGTTCACTGTGGCCTGGCTTTAGTTAGGGTAATCTGCGCCCTCTTTAGACATGTTGATTTATGAACTAATTAGCTCCCTGAAAGAAAAGTTCTTCTAGGCCCCATTTCTCCTAACCAGCCTTCAAACCATCTAAACGGCTGGAAATGGTTTTACCTTTATATGTTAAAATTCAATATATATTTATGAGGTCATTCAAAATGGAGAGACCTTCAGCAACAAGCTTCTGGGAAGATGAGGACCTGAATAAGTCAAAATCCCAAGCAGAGAAGAAGGAATTTATTCTCAAGGTGCAAGAACAGCAGAAGTCCTACCAGCATTAATAAATGTAACAAAGAGGAAACAAAGTTGATTATTTTTTGGGGTTAAATTTCTTTAAAAAGTAATATAAAAATCTTAATTTCTATATTACCTGCATGCATTCAGAAATGGCTAAAAGTTAAATTGCATCAGCTTTGGAGATATGGTTAGAAAGGCCTATGTGAGTCAAGGTGTCTGTCTGTCTGTCATCTCCCTCTTTCTCTATTAATCTTTCATCTCTCATCTATCTATCTCTATATTTGTCCACTTCATCAGAGCAAATGGAATGAAGTTCATTATTTGTCAGTTGGTGGTGTATAGGCTGCTTGCCTGTATTGTGCATCTGGACTGGCTGACTATCTGGCTGTATATTGTACATTGTGATTGGTTGTTCAACGGTTCACCTTTGTGCAGGCTCGATGCTTTCCATCACATGTTTTGTTTGTATGCAAGTCCTTTCTTTCAGTATTGTGCATAGTGTGTTGTAAATTGAATTCAAGTTGGTGCAGCAATCGATAGTTTCTATGGATGCCCAACTTTCAAGCACCTCCCTAGCTGTTTATCATCAGAACGGCCTAATATCTTTGCCTTCTGGAATCCAAAAGTATGCCCCTCTTGTTGGATGTGATTATAGACCAATGAAAGTTCATCTTTCTGGTGCACTGCCAACTTTTGTTCATGCAATCTGGTGGCAAGACATTTGCCTGTCTGGCCCACATATTTTGCACCACAGTTGTTGCATGGGATGCAACAAACCACCCTGGATTGTTCAATTGCGGGTACAGGATCTTTTGGCTTTATAAGATGTTTTCGTATTGTTCCTTCTGGACTATTGGCAACACCTATTCCAAAGGGTCTTAAAAGTCTAGTGGCGACTTCTGACACGTTCTGTATGTAGGGAATAGGCAACCAATAACTTGGTCTCAGAAACTGTGATTGCTCGGTCTTAGGTGCCGGATGTTGGCGGCATTGGTTGATGAAACTATGGGGATAACCATTTGCCTCAAATATCGTGTAGAGGTGTTGGATCTCCTCTTTTCTTCATCACTGCAATGTGAGGGTCTTCACGCAGCTGCGTTTATGTATGTATATGTAT
>JAEANM010017780.1:0-12848 GCA_017656035.1 Myanophis thanlyinensis | reverse complement strand
CTGAGCCAGCATGGAGGCAAGACAACCAGCTTGGCTGGCTCAGGAATTCTGGGAGTTAAAGTCCACGAGTCATGAAGGAGCCGTAATTGCCCACCCCTGTCCTAATTCATCATCATTATCATCACCATGTTGGCCTTGCTGCTTCCTATTTTTTCATTATTCATTTCATGGAATCCCTATTAATTAAACTACTTAAATAAGTCCTTAGTATAAAATCTCCCTTGCGGAAATTGGACTTCTTTGCAAATCTGAATTTATGTATAGGTTCAAGCGAAGAATGATATCATCTCCTATATATTTGATCTAGACATATAGTTGTGCAGCTATTTCTCTGAAACCAAATGAATAAAATTGCTTTTAATTTAATTTAAATGGATGTTGGCATGTATTTAATATTTTAGGAAAACTCCAATTGCAACATTTTCTGCTGCTAGGCCTCAAAATTCTTCTATAATGGAGTTTCAAAAGTAATGGATGCTACTCTTCCCAATATTACCAGAATTTTCATCAGCTATGCAGAACAGTTTTGCTGTCTGCCAGACAGACAGCAATGCTTCCCAAATATTGCACAGTGTTATTTTTACCCTTGTACTGACAAGGCAGAAGAGACCGTTGCCACATCGCCTGGTTCCACATGGTTTCAGTACGGGCAAAGGCTATCAGCATGCGGACTTTGGTTTTTAGAGGTAAATGGTCTGATGATTGTTGGCATGGATTTGAGATTACATAATAAAGGCGGCAAAATCCTGATCCAGGAAATGCTAGCATTTAGTGCAATTTGAAGGGAAAACAACAACATATTATTATTCAAGTCAAGTAGTCAAGTCAAGTAGGTTTTATTGTCATTTCAACAATATACAGTACAGTACACAGTGAAACGAAATAACATTCCCCAGGACCAAGATAAAAGACAACATAGATAAAAGAAAAAAAAAAACGAGCAGGACACCAAACTATACATAGCTCTAAATGTAAGAACTTAGAGAAAAAAAAAGAAAAAAAGCTAAATAAAGTATTTATGGTTCCAATTTCTTTATGTTGAGGAGTCTGATGGCTTGTGGAAAGAAACTGTTTCACAGTGTGTGTGGGCCCGAATGCTTCTGTCCCATTTGGGCGATGCAGATTTACTTATTCTTTCCTCATTTTTAAAATTAGTTTAGATAGCAAGTGCTAAATTTCTCTGAATCTGGTGGTGGTGGGAAAGTTTTAATGAGTGTAATATAATGGAAGATTTGATTGAGAGGGAAAGTATGCTATCCTCTTGATGTTAGAAGCCACCACAGAATGTGACCTTTTGGAGTTGGCTTGGACAGAAAAACAAAAGACTGGAAAAATAGTAGGAAACATTATGGAAGGAAGGATATTAATTTCTTCTCCCACATTTCCTCCCTGACTCCAATTGTCACATTCATTCTTCAAAAATTCCTGGAAATTTGACACCTTTAAAAAGAACTCAAGAACGGAGAATGGGGAGAAACGTATTTTCCCTTAAAAATTTCCCCTTTTCTTCTAGGCTTCATATCTTTAGCTAAGAGGCAATGTGGCTAAGAATGATGGAGACCACTTCCAAAGTTTATCAATATATGGAGGTTGGTGCACATGAGCTATCTCATTCCATGTGTGGGTTGACAATGAATCTAGAAATGGCTAGAGAGAAAGTACTGGAGGGAGAAGAATCAAAACATACTGCAACTGAGTAGTTTTTAAATCACATAACCTTAGCATAGGACAGAACTTTAAATATATAAAAAAAGTTTTTGATAGAATTCAATATTTCATCTAAGTATTAGTTCCCCAAATTAGAAAACCCCCTTTATTCATTTTGTGCTGAAGTATCAGTAACTTTCCCACCTCCCTCATCCTTTTACAGGTAACATTTCAGCAGAGACAACAGGCAAGAGAGTGGGTAGATCAAATTTCTTCAAGCTAATGCCATGCAGGTATCTCTGGATTACAGCTTCATCCCATCAACCATCTCTAACTGTGAGTGATAGCAATTGTACTCATCATATCTGGAAGGCACCAGATTGAAGAAGGTCCTATTACATAGTGGCTGCTTTTGTATTTTCATTGTCCCCTTTGTAGTTCACAGCAGAAGTGTAAGCAGAGGTTAATAAAGTTGAACTGTACAGTCTGTTGAAGTACAGCAGAGTTCAGTTCTCAAAATATGTGAAGAAAGAAAGAAGAAAAGAAGGAAACCATTGTGCTCCTCTCAGCAGATTTAGGAGAGGAGCTTCAAGGATTAGGTAGAACAGTTCTTTTATTGGCTTAAGCCCAGTACTGCTTTCTTGCATTAACACTTTGCCTTTCATTTTTGGAAGAGGGTATCAACATCTCATGCAATATAGCAAAAAAGTGTGCAGTCAAAAGATCTATGAGATACAAAATAGGAGATATCAGACTTTGTCCAACTGACATAATGCTCCTTTTATATCAGGATTCTCTGCTTTTAGGAATTGTTTACTCATAAGAAGTCCTCTATTGTTCTTTCTGGCAAGGAGGAAGTGATAAAATGAAGTTATGATGTCAGTATCTGAATTGTGGAATTCCAAATGTGGAATTCTTGGATGTGGAACTTTACCAATGTCTGCTGTCATTACCAGCACCAGAAAACTAAAAAGTAGCAAAACAAAGAAAATGTAGGTTGCTATCGCTATGTAAGACCATGTTTGATCTTGCTACTTGTCTGAGCAGGGATCATATAAGCCTTGACTGTGTTTTGATCAATGGGTGTTATCTATATCAAACAATCAATTATTTTAACTTTATCCTGGTGTCAGTGTTTACCATTTCTGAGCCCCACAGGGCAAATTGTATGAAAAAAGATCTAATCAGTTACTTCAATTTACTAATGTTAAAAAGAATCCAAGTATACAGTACCTGCAAATTTTTTGGGTGTGTGCATGAGGGAGAGATGTCTTTGCTTCTCCATTTTTCTTTCCTGAGAAATCTACGATCATATCTTACAATTTTAAATGACATTCCTCTCATTGGAAACACAGCCTATCTTCTTCTACAGACAGAATTAGTCAGTGTTTCCCCCTTGGAATTCAGTGGGCCTAAGTACATCACCTATCATGCAGACATTGTACTGTTTAAAGTAATTTCCATTTTTTAAAAAAAAAAAAACCCCACATAGACCAAAACAAAAAGCTAGCTTTAGTGACTAGGATGAGATTGTGAATTTTAGTTCCACATTAGTACAAAGCCAGCTGAGTGACTTTGGGCCAAGAACTCACTCTCTCTCAGCTTTAGGAAGTTTGCAAGATTTTGCAGAAGTGGTCTTTCATTGCCAAGAAAATTGCAGGCAATTGTGCAGTGAGCCTCCAGGAATCAGCACTAACATGAAGGCACAACATCATAATAATAAACTGGAACATATAGTTCTGAAATATATAGTTACTTTGAAGCCCTTGAACTCTATTTTGCATTATGAAAGAAACTGAAAATATATTTTCATGGATTCTTCTCAGAGCTATATTTCCTTTTTGTTCTCCAGCTTTGCATCATTTTTTACATTTGGGCTTTTTTTTTTCCATTAAAAGAAATGCTGTCTAGGCAGAAGATGCTTGAATTCAAATAGCTACATGCAGCTGTCGAATTGAACATTAGTCAATAATTTCAAACAGGAAACAGTTCTGTTTGCTAAGTTTTTTTTAAAAAAAAAACCACCATAGTGATGAGCTCAGAATACTCCTCCCTTCTGGTCTGACTTAAGCAATGCAGTAATAACCCTCATAAGCAGACTCATATTTCTACACCTTGGTCGGCTGACCTGCAATAGGCCAGACTGAGGTCAGCTGTCTGGGAAAGAGGATTATATTTTTCAACACAGATAAGATACAACAGCAAGAATGATATTAGGAAGCTAAGAATGCACAGCAATGTTGCATGCCAGAAGTGCTAAGGGTCCTACAATGGGTAGTGTGACAATACAAAATGAGTAGACCAGAATTTATCTTGTAATTTTGGACCTGGCATTTGCAAGATTGGGACTACTTTAAGAGCAAAAATACTTTTAGAACATAAGCACTCAATACAAACTGATAATTCACAAATGATGAAATATGCACCGTGACATGGCAATGGCTTTTTTGTGTGTTCTGACATCAGATGCAAGCACATTTTTAAAGGAAATTTACCATGCAAAGAACTGATTGCCATTACATTTTTTAAAAATACGTTTCCAGTCAACACCCTTTCACAAGTTAGGGAAGTTGTAGTTGTTCTATGATTAAGTTTCAGTTAAATCCTGTATACTTGTATGTGTACTTTTTTTCAACTCTGGAACTTTCACACAGTTTCTAAATATCACCAGAACTCCTCTGGTATTATAATAAAATCAGTTAAAAGAGAGAAAGAGAGAGAATCCCAAAACACATATTTTGGTTCAGATTTTGGGTGGACGGGTGGCAGGAGCCAGAAAACCTTGTTTAGTGTGTCTTGAATGTCAAACATTGTAGGTATTTGAAAGCAAAAGAATACTCCAAGTCCCTCTCAGCTTTTCTTTATTCCACCATTAAACTTAGCAAAAACAAACAAAACCCTCCTGTCCATCTTATCCCAGTTCCCAATCAATTCAAGAATAGCAGAGCATGGAGATATTCTTTCCAAGACAATCTTCACAGTAACTGTTTGAACTTCTTGGATATGAAATTAACAGTAGATTTGAAGTTCTGCAGATCCAACAAAACAACCATCAGTGATGGACCAAGGTGAAAGGATATTGGGAGTTCCTGTGTAAATTAAACCCAGCTCTAGGTCCTGGGATGGTCCTTCAAATTAATCTTCATTTCCATCACACAGGAACACATTATATAACCAGCTTTTCCATTTTTGGATGACAGAATGAGCAATCTTTGTATTATTCCAAGAAGTCTACCTCCACTTTAGAAGCATAGTGCAAACTTTTTCAAGCCCATGATTCCCATTCTAGGAAACTAAGGACATTTTTATGGTTGGTCACAAGTCAACCAGAGGTTTAGACTGGATTTCACATTTAACCACCTATCAAATTCAATTCTTGTCTTTACAAATTATATACATTTTTCCTGTCATCTTTCTTGCCTTTTTGGTCCCAAGGATTACTTGGTTCTGCTCTTACTAAGACAAGTAAGGACTATGTGTTCCCTCATCCTTATTCAAATAGACCACAGATATATTTTGGAATTGTTGGAAGATTTAAATGGTTTGCAATGTTACCAGCAATAGACCAGAACAATAACGACAAAAACTTGATTGGAGTCAGAACAAATATTAAACTACATTTAATTTAAATCAAATTTAAGTTAATTATTTGATATAATTTAAATTTAAACAAGGAATAGATGGATTACATTCCAGAGTTCGGAATGAACTGGCAGATGTGATCCCAGAATCATTGAACCATATCTTTCAGAGAACTACCAGAGCCTGCAAAAGACCTGATGTGGTCCCAATCTTAAAAAAAAAAAAAAGGGGGGGGGGTAGGATCCAGGAACTACAGACCAATCAGTCTGACATTAATTTCTGGGAAGATCCCAGAAAAGATAACCAAGCAACATATCTGTAAACACCGAGAAATGAGCAAAGTTTCAAGACTAAAGGAAAAATTTGAAGATGTACCAGCAGCCAACATGGGTTTGTCAAAAACAGATCATGCCAAACAAATTTTATTTCATTCTTTGCCAAAGTGACTAAATTAGTGGAGCAGCAAAATGCTGTAGATATAGTATACTTGGATTTCAATAAGGCAATTGACAAAGTAGATTATAATCTACTTTTTAGTAAATTGAAAAAATGTGTGATAGACAGCATCACCATTAGATGGATTCATAGTTAGATGATAAACTACACTTAATGTGCAATCTTTAATAGAACTACATCTACATGGACGGAAGTAGGCACTGGGGTATTCCAATGTTCTGTTTTAGGCCAGTACGCTTTAATATCTTCATAAACAATTTAGATGATGGTATAGAAGGGGAAATCATCAAATTTTCAGATAACACCAAGATGCCAGGAATAACTAACATGCTAGAAGATAGGTTCAAGATCCAGCTGGATCTCAATAGATTTGACCACTGGAACCTAACAAAATCAAACAATAACAAAATGAAATTCAGTGATGAGAAAAGTAAGGTTTTAACAATTTATTTTATACAAGAAAAAGCAAATTCACAGATATAAAATAAGTAGAACCTGTCTCAATAGCAGTAACTGCAAGGTAGTTCTTGTAGTGCTAATGTCCAGTCATTTAAATATGATTCAGCAGTGTGCAGCCACCAACAAAAAAATCCAGTGGCTGATGAATTCTAGTCTTCATTAACAGAGGAATAGAATCAAGATCATGTGAGCTGTTAGTACCACTTTATAATGCATTGGTAAGACCCCACTTGGAATGCTGCATCCAGTTTTTGCTATCACAATTTTAAAAAAAATTCTGAGACTCTGGAAAAAGTACAGAGAAGAGCAACAAAGATGATTAGGGAGCTGAAGGCTAAAGCATATGAAGAATAGTTGCAGGAACTGGGTATGTCTAGTCTAGTGAAAAGAAGGACGAGGGGTGCTCAGTCTTTTTTTGCTAAGCACAAGAATGCAAGACAAGAAGCAATGGATGGAAGCTAATTAAGGAAATAAGCCACCTAGAACTAAGACATTTATTGACGTAAGAACAATTAGCCAGTGGAACAGCTTGCCTTCAGAAGTTACTCCAATACTGGAGGTTTTAAAGAAGAGATTGGACAGCTATTTGTATAAAGCAGGGTTTCATGTTTGAGGAAGAGGTTGGACTAGAAGACCTCGAAAGTCCCTTTCAATTGTATTATTCTGCTATATTCTGTTATAAATAAAAATAATTAACTGTATAGTTAATACAATAAGGATTCATACAATTACATACTTTGTCTTCTAGTACATTAAAAATAACCATTTAATGGCAGTTTAAGACTTTTGTCTGTTGCATGTAGCCCTAAACCTTGGTACTCTTAAGGTGGACTGTAATATTACAACTCTCACTGTTTCTTATTTGCTAGCTGGACATTATAACACTTTAGCTCAAGTTGGCTCAAAGTAGTGATAGACTGGATTTTTAGCTGATTCATATAGAGATGGTAGACTGAATGAGAGCTGATCAGTGATCAATCACATGTATACTTCTATATTTAAATGGTATTTCTAGTAGTTGCTCTTTCCTTCCTATAGTTCTGTATGATAATTTAGGAGGAGGAAAAAATGTATTTGCTACTGGAATTTGACCATACTATTTAGATTTATTCCTTTGTGGAATTACTTTTTAACACAATGCTTTTTTTTATCTTGTTCTCAGTATTTTGTCTTTTGCTAGTTCTGCTAATCTTCATTCGGCATGCTGAGAGCTGTTCTCTGCAAGGTGATTTGTTGAGTCAAGATTCCACAGAGAAAAAGTTGTCATCAAGGCATGAGTAATTGGAGTCTGAGCAAGCAGTACAAAAGCAGGCACACCCAGGATCTCTACCCATTTAATCAAGCATTCTTGACACACCCAAGAATGGAGAAAATCCCCAGATAATCCTTCAGATTTTATATGCCTAAGGATACAAACTGATTTCTTTTTTCCTCAAGTAGCTAAGGTATATATCTTGGTTTTCATTTTAAGTATTAAAATCTTAACAAATGGGTAGCTGGTTCACCTGTACTAAATCATCATTTATTTAACCAAGGATTCATGCAACATGATAAACCAAAATCAAACAAACCACATTAGGACTCTTAGCGTGTTGTGTAAATCCAACTGTTGTAGTTCTATAGTCAGCAGCATCAGTAGGAGGTTCAAGGCAAGCAAGGAAGCACTCATGGCATTGCCAACTTTGCCTTACTCGTGGGAATCCAAACTATATCCCCATCCCTTTGGACTCACTATTTTGAAGCTAGTGCCCATTGCTGATGATGTTTGTGATAGACATTAGCTGACTAGTTTAGTTCTGCAACTTGATGCTCTTAAAAATTATTGGACTTCTACTTTGATTGCTGTTTGGACCAGTTCCCATAAAGGTCTATGTTGGTTAGTGTAATGGCTGCATGTTAATCTTTCCCTCAATTTATTTGATCATACATGTAGTTTTCTTTAAACACTGGTCATATGAATTGGGGATTCTACTAATATATAATTTTTTTCTGTATATATGTTTTTATTCCTGGGTTTACATTCTATATTCCCATTCCTTTGGACTCAACATTTCAAAGCTAGTGCACAGGTTATGAATTTCTTGAGTATAAGCTTGTATGAAAAGATCAGATTCTGTTTTTCCATTTTTTTGCTGTCCCCTTTGCTTATTTCATCCAGTGAAAAGATTTCTTTTGGCTAATGGCTTTCTCTGCTATATGCAGTGAAACAATATAAAAACTGCTTCTTTACAGTGTTTGCAAAGTGATTGAAATGTGTATTCTTGAATGTATAATCACAAAGATATCTTTTTTCACATTGCAGTGAACTAACACAAGTTCATTGTCTAGGCTCTATAATAATTTTTACAGTAGATGGGTGTGTCTGTCTGAAAAGGTCCTTGAATCACTTCTTATATCATTATTACTACACCCACAGGAATTTACATCCCCAGGTAAGATGTGTTTAAAACAGAAAGACTACAGTTAAAGAAGCCAGGCAACAGATTCCAGTTGACCTTCGCTGCACAAGAGTGAAGGAAAAAGACAGGATAGTACAGGTATGTTTAATGTAGCACAATGTTGGTAACTGTAAATCATCCCCTCTAGCAAGCCTTGGTGGTAAATTATTTGCAAATCTTAGCTGGGAGTTTATGTAGAAGGCTTCTGGATCATGGTTATAAGGATTTGGTAACAAAATTCATTGGTTTCATTGGTTTGGAATCATTCATCTTAAAAGACTTGCAGCTTTAGGTAAAGATAAAGGAGATGACATTACCCAGAATGAAACAGATATTTTTTAAAAGAACTAAAAACTAGGGATTAAAGCGCATGCTCTGACTAAAGTTTTAAAAAACTTTCTGCTTGTTTTAGAAAGTTACATTTCAATGTGATCTGCTTGATCTTGTTCATATACCAGGTGCTTCAAAGGTAAAAAAAGAATCTGAATAATCAGATTGTTCAGTCAGATAGAAGTTTAGTACTATTTGCTCCTTGGAAATAATAGAATAAAACTTGGTTAATGCTTAGTGCTTTGCAGTTGATTAACGCTTTGGAAATGGTTAATTCTTTGAAGAAAGTGCTTGTTTGTAAGACTTTTTCTCCCAGAGACATTTGAAATAAATGGGCAAAAGTGTAGTGGAGAAAAATGGTAAAAGGGAGAGGACACATATGGAAATAATGTTCTAGAATATTTTTTTTCTCTTTGACCAAGAAGACTGAAAGGCTATTATTTTTATTTTTTATGCCATTGATTCCTGGCAACTGCCTGGACTAGACTGTGTGTGTATTTCTGGTCTGGTTTTGTATAGGATATACATAAAAATATCATCCAGTATAGCATGTGATTTTTCACTGGGCCATGGATCAGTCAACCACCAGTTTACATAAAAATGCAATGGATTATAAAACATTTATGCCTAGCTATATTCTTATCTTTCTCTTGACATCTGTGCTGTTACTATAAAAAATCATTTCAGAATTGATCAGGGTTTGCAGTATCACTGTCATGCCAATGATATTTAGGTCTATAGTCTTGGTGAAAATTCATGGCCAACCATGATAGAATGCCTCAGTATAGCAGTGCCTCATCTTCTATATGAACAAGACAGAGAATATTATGTCTCCACTGCTTATCATTTCCATTTTTTAATTTCTAACCATTTATTTCTAATGGGCTCCCTGATTGTTGTTCTGCTTGTACTCTTGAGGTCTTTACCCAATGATCAATTGCCTTTGTATCTGTTTATTAAATTTGCAATGAATCATATTACTGTTCATAGGATCTTGGGAGCATGGTAGAAAGTGGTGACTATGGTTTTACTGTGTATGCTTGGTTTTTTCATGTATAGGTTTGGTAGTAGTCAGTTCATCTCTATTGCTCTGGTTGGCAAGTGCTCAACATGCAAGTCACCTGATCCCAGAGCATGAGGGTGGGAAAACATGACTGCCAGAACTTTCAATCTGGATTTTAAGTCCCTTTTCTTGGGTCTTTTGTAACTTTGGCGGCCAGTTATAAGTTAAGGTCTACCTATAATCTCTTTCAATGATACGTTCTCTCCCTTCTTAGACCTGGTTTGCAATTATATATAACAATAACATTACAAAACAATCCTAAAGAAGGGCTGATAATTTGCCATATCCATGTTATCACTTTTGTCATTGAATATATGTTTTATATCCATTAAGGTAACTCTTGAATGTTGTGAACCCCATCATTATGTGGCTATTCCTTCTTCTGGGTAAGTGTTTTGTATATATGCAAGTAAAAAATATTAGATGGATTTGATAAGGTAGATCCAGGCAATAGTTAATATCACCTATTAATGCTGGTTGACCTCAAGAGACTTGTCTTGGATCTGTTTATACTGAATCATTATCCTATATTAAACTTTCCCTCTGTGTAGAACATAGTGGGGTAATACAGAGAACACTGGAAGAAACAGATTATTGTAAGGTGTGATGGAATGTGCATCTGGAGAAGGAGTGTGTGTATGCCCTTTCCGTACTAGGAAAAAGCTGTTTTATATGATAGATCCAACTATAAAAATGGCTGGTTTCCTAGGTCCCACTAGATGACAACATTTAAGAGTGGGGAACACATCTTATCCAATATAGTGGGACCTATATATTTCTTAAGGGAGCTGTGGTCACACAAGTTGCATGCCATATATTTTTAGCAAGTACACATATTATCACAATAAAGAAAATTTTGTTAATAGTTTTAGGACACAGATTCAGATGATTTCTTTTATGTTGTCTAGGCTTGTGTGTTTTTTGCACTATTTTTTGAAAAGGGCATTTGGGAATTAATGAAATAACATTGCATGTTGTTGGTGTCTGTTATAGGAGAAAATTAAGTCATTTGTTGGATGGGTGAATAATATTTAGTAGGTCTTTACTGCTTTTACAACTATTGCATTGTTTAGCATACATGGTTTCTCTAATCTTTATGACAGTGCTGTAAGGTAGAATTATCCACACATTGCAATTTAGCAAGTTAAGGTTAACAGTAGGAAGCTCCACAGGGTTCTTACTTCTAGTCTGATATACACAGAGGATTATGGTCTCAATGATTTTCATAGGACCATTTAATAGCTAGTTTATTGTAGAAATTCAAAGCAGAAGTTCCTTAATTCTATAGACAGTAACTTAACTTGAATAACTATTATGTTATTTTACATTACTTTTTTTTTGAAGCTGCTCAATATAGAAGCTTCATTTGCCACCAAAAAGGGCAGCATTTCAATCCTCTTTTCTGTTAATAAATGCTATTGTTAAAGTTGATTCTGAATTTCTTTCTAGCTTCTTCACATCTCCTGGTTGCACAAAGAACCTGTCTGCATGGAGCCTGCTACCCACCCATGCAGGATCTTCTTATAGGAAGAATCCATTATTTGAAGGCCTCCTCCACCTGTGGACTTACCCAACCTGAAACTTCCTGTACTCCTTATGGAGAAGTATGTATGACCCAAGTATTATTATTCATTCAGGAAGGACATGCCTTTCATAACTTAGTGGCATTGGTTTTGTGGTTGTCACTAAACAGAACAGGGATTAGGAGCTTGACTATGTTTGATTCTTAGTTATTGCACAAATAGTCACCTATTTGAATTTAAAGCCAGAATGTTAAATAGAATTGTTATGTTCACTAAGGAAATAAATTTGGGAGCCCAGCTAACTTCAGTGAAATTTAATTCTATGTTTTGGATATCCCAATAGAGATTATTTTCTCTTCACTCAACACAGCCTGTATAAGAGTGACTTCTTTGGATAAGCAGTGATATTTTACATGTTTTCTTTTAAGTCAACTCTGACAAGCCATAGTAACTAAAGAACAAATGGATTTCATGTCGACTATTTTCATAACTTTTTCATGTTGCCCTTGTTTATTGAATATCTAATTTCTTGTTTATTCATTTTTATTTTCAGTTTCCCAAAAATCAAAAGGATGTTTTTAGATTAAGAAATAAATTAAAACTTACGTTTTTAAATAAAATTTTCTATTCTGAAAAGATGCTACCAGACTCCTCTTGATTTTTGACCATCATAAACTAACATGGCCCTTCCACAAGGATTATTTCTTTTTCTTACACATGTTTTAAGTAACAGAAGGAGGTCAAGCTATTTCTTCTTCTTCCCCTGCTATCCCATTTTAAATTCCAGGTTAAAGCATTTCCTGTCTTTAGCAACTTTCAGATTATATCCTCAATAAATGCTGGGGCAGCAGACATATGTTGGGACTGTCACTGGTAGGTAGTTCTACTCAGAGGTGAAATTCAGCCAATTCTCATTGGTTCTATAGAACCGGTTATTGGAAGAAATCTCTTTTTGTTTTTGTTTTTTCCAATTTGGCAGAGTTAATCCTGTAAAGATTAACTTTACAGGGTTAATCCTGTAAATAAGGCAATAAGCCTAAACTTTATTGTCTTGTTCACAGAAACTGCCTCTCCTCTTATTACATTGTAACTTTGGTAAAGTTTACTTCTGTGCTTGGTGATGTTTAATCCTGTGGTCATGCCCACAGAACCGGTAGTAAAAAAAAAATGAATTTCACCACTGCTTCTACTCTGGGTAGGAGTAAAACTCTAATATTAATAATAATTCCGGCACCTAGATTTAGCCAGCTTCCACTATCGCTGGCCGTGGGCAATGATATTTTACTTCCCACGGAGAGGGCTCGCAACTTGGGTGTCCTCCTGGATGTACGGCTGTCATTAGAAGACCAT